>CAXKVY010001266.1:0-14803 GCA_964058915.1 Tetropium fuscum | reverse complement strand
GTCCGGCTTTGACTTCGTAGAAAAAAGTAGTGAAGCATTTTATATGAATCCATGCCTCGTTCCAGCGTGTAACACAACAAAACGCTTACCATTTCCTATTTTACAACTTTTTACACTGTTATTTTGTCACGTTCTCTTAAATCCTTCATTCACAAAAATCTATGTCTCGTCAAGGTACACAAATTGCGTCGGATATCCGCTTATAATTTCGTCGGATATCCTCTTATCTTCTTATTAAAACGTAAAAAACTTATTCTCTTACTTGCAAGGTAAGGTTGCTCATAAAGAAAAAGTCTGTTATTTTCCTCTGTAAAAGAAAAGCCAATATTCTTTAAAATACGTCACTGACTCGTATCCGATACATCTAAGATTGCTTCACCATTTCATTGATTGTTCTAATTGGAATATATTTTTTCTCTTCTTTCATAGTATAGACAATACCTATTACAGATATCTGATTTAACTCCATCATGAACATCATTCGTTTCCAACTTCCATCAGTTGCGTGTTTTTCCAGTACTAAGAGGTTTACCAGATGTAGACTCTTCTTCAATACGGGTTATGTTTCTTAAACTTATATTTAAGGCATCAGAAACTCTCTGATGGACGGAAGATAATGGTAGCAAGGGGTCCATTATTTTCTCTTTCGTTCTTGAAGTATTCTAGGAGGTTGCTTATGAATTGTCGGCTCTGTTATTTAATAGTACAGTTAGACAGTATTGCAAATATATTAATATGTAGAACTGTCAATGGACTTTAAATTTGACTTTTAAAATAATAAATTATCTTCACACATTTTTACTGCACTGTTTTCGAGAAATCGAAGTAAGACATGCGTTAGTGCTTAAATGGCCGAAATTGTATTATACGTCAGTCGCTTACTGCATCAACATACGTTGCTGATGCTTCTATAAATTAACAAAACACAACGAACGTAACGCTTAAATTGATTGAAGACTCTATTAATATTAGTACGTCAAATGCTATGCAAAGTCACATGGGAGAAGAAGTTACACGATTTGAAAATTTTTAAGCTGAAACATCCGTCAAGCTATGGATAATGGATTCATAAAATGCACAATAAATTAAACAAATAAAAAGTACTTTCCGTCTCATAATGACGAGGAAAATAAACAACATATGTTGTTATACCATTGTGAAGAAAATGCACCTTTCTTTGTGAACTCCATTGTAAATTAATCGCAAAAGTAAGTGTTATAATATATAAAAAGCATAACTAAGCGTAGCACATAAATTTGTATACTACGGTGTATAAACAACTGGCAAAGTTTAAGTTCTTCGGTATAAATAAACTAGTCGTTGATACCACATGCAGACAAAAGGTACATTTCCACAACTACACAAATCCAGTTAAGGAAGTAATCACCAGCAGAGAATTCATGTAACTCAACGAATAAGTGCAAATAAAAATAATTTAAATAACACGAAAGTAAGGTGTATTGTACCATTCGATGAAAATGCATGACACAATGGAAACAAATGTTAATAAAGCGAAGTAGTGCAACATAACCAAATAAACACACCATTGAAGAGCAGACATAAGTGATATAGCAGAATCACCAGAAATTTATTAGATATAAAATATGTGTGTCGGTGAATGTTTATTGATTGATTGATTGATTATATGTTATATATGTGTGAGTGTGTAACACTCACACATATTATAACCCACACATGACACACGTGTGAGTGTGTAATTTAACTTAGACATTAGCTTTTTGTTTCAATACACTAATACGTTTGTGTAATTAATCATTAATCTATTCCAAATCGATAATATTATTATTATTTCAAAATACAAAACTCCCAATTGTAAAGTTATATATATCATCCCAAGAAACACGGTTGAATGAGTTGAATTCTAAGAAACATTTATTTGACAATAAATATATTCGAAACGAACAAGCATAAATCAAACTATTTATCTCCAATATATCATGAGTAAGTTTTCAAGTAAACTAAGTCCTTGTCACTATAAGGAAGGGAGCTTAAGGAAATATATTTAAGAAGTTGCTGCGAGGTAAATGCGAAATAAAGGTGGTGCTGGCAAACATGTTAGATACTAATAATCGCTGTTAAGTTTGATTTTGTCTCATACAAAACCATTATCATAACTATGTTAAAACATTGAAAATGTCGATTATATTAATGTATTCAATAAGTTTATATCATTTTATTTATATAAGTATATATCTGTTAAAAGTTTTTGTATTATAAATAACAAAATAGGCCTCCTGATTATTACATAACTGTATTGGTTCCGTATATTTGCATCGATAAATGAAAATTGTTATAATTCTTCTCTCGCAATAGAGCAATTACAATAACTAAGTACGATTAAAGTCCGGTAGAGGCACTAGAATCGGGATGAGTTATAGACGTTTATGTGCTTTGTTTGACCGTGGCTGTTTTAAAATAAATAATCTGAATTTTAAGTAAGTATTTTGAAATGAAGGTTGCAGAGTTACAAAAAGAATTAAGCCTGTTAGTAGCAAAGACAATAGCAACCAAAAAAATACTTGAAAGGCGGTAGATACTATGTATTTTTAAAATTATCCTCAAACCCTCACAATTTGTTTAACAGTTTAGTTTAGCGATTCTGAGGGAAAGGGGGCCTAATAGAACTCTGATTAATACAGAAATTGTTAACGTTAGAGTTCCCAATTTCCCGAAAACGCGTATTTTAAATCAAATTTTTTGAAAATATTAAATTGATAGATTACGACTCCGTTGAAATATGGTTTCTTGTAAGAATGGAAAAAAGTGAAAATAATGGGGATAATATTAGCTCTTATACTATTCATCAAGTATACACAAGTGGCAAAAGATGGAAGTATTTATTTTATTAAAGGAAAATGTTGTGCAGGGCAAACACACAATAATTGCTACTATCACACTTCGCTACTATCATACAATAATTTGCTACTTCTAAGTGTACTTCCGCAATAAATTGTATTATTATAATTTTCAATCTGAATATTAGAATTATTAGGAACCAAATCAATGCCATTCTGCGCATATTGGACAATTTCCTCAGATGATGTGCTTATTTTTTTTGGCTAGTTCACTTCTTTTTCATGTATCTTTTCGATCGTTCAATATTCCTCACAGTAATGTCATATTTTCGGTTAGGTACGGTTGGAACCTCTGATTTTTTAAGAATTTTCCGTTGTCTTAAAAATAAAATAATTACGTAGTCAAAGCATGGAATAACTTAATAATAGGTATTATAATATCTACCCATGCTAGTAGCAGTATAATTATAATAGCAGTCACCAGTAAAATGTTTTGAGCAGATCTTGGTATACTTGCTGCGTTCCTCGGCGGACCTTATTGCTTTTAAAGATATCTTTGATTAATTTTTGAAAAATTTGGAGTAAATATACGATAATATAACTATTATCGTACGTTTACTACAGAAGGCGACATAGCGTTTTACTTCGTCTGTTGTCTTAGGTGTAGGAGTATTTTTTATTACATCAAATTTTGATTCGTCGGGTGAAATCCCTTTATCAGGGATTTTATGCCCGAGAAAAGTAACCTCTGTTCTAAAAAAACTACATTTTCAGGGTTTAACTTCAAGTTGTACTTTGTACAAGTTTCAAGAACTTTCTGCAAAATAAATAAATGATGGTTTTCAGAACAACCTATCACTATCAAATCATCCATGTAAAGAAAAGCTCGCTCTGGAGTTATATCAGCAAAACCGATTGATATCTTATTGTCGTATAATGTAATTTTTTTAGAAAAGCAACCTCTTTTCTAAAAAACTACATTTTTCAGGCTTTCACGTCAAGTTGTACTTTTTACATGTTTCAAAAACTTTCTGTAAAATAAATAAATGATGCTTTTCAGAATATCCTATCACTATCAAATCATCCATGTAAAGAAAAGGTCGTTCTGGAATTATGGTCGCTATGAGCAAAAGCGATTGACATCATGCGGAAAAACTATTCGGAATTAGTGTTAAACCGAATGGAACCTTCTCTTCTCTTAAACCTATAAGAACATGACTCTACCCTAAAAGAAGTTATATCGCGTGAATTTTCTTCCAAAGGAATTTGATGAAAATCTTAAATAAGGTTTTTAACAGAAAAACATTTTGCTCCCCTTGGAGCAATGGGTCTAGAATGTCATCAATTTGTGGTAGTGGAAATTTTGAACTATTAATTTTTTATTTAGCTGTCTGAAATCAATTACAAGTCGCCAAGCTTTTTGACTATCTTGCGATGTTTTCCATTTAAAATATGAACATTTCACATAGATCTTGTCTATTAATGTATAAGTTTTCAGGTTTCTAGGTAATATAGAAATTATTATTAAATCTAGTCTGTTGTTACATCAAAATGATATTGTTCATAAATTTAGAATTATATTGCCTATATTACTAAAGGCTCCTCTCGTAAAGTTCGTCTTGAGCTGTGGTCTTCTAAAGTTTCATTGCTACCAGTAAATCGCGTCTTGAAGTTTATGGACAAACCGACCTGAAGACACCATTCCCCGATATAAAGGAGTGGGCCCCGATAGTTAGGATTTGAGCTCATAAAAATCCTTATATTAAAATTCAGCGAGTATTCGCCGAACTTTACGGGTTAGGGATATATTTAAGAAGTCAGGCTATTCATGCTGTCGCCAGCTGGCAATAAGAGCAAAGATAGGCTTATGCCCCAGTTTTAAAAATATATGACTAAAAAATATCTTAAGAATCGGGTAATTTAACATGTACATAGTTTTTGCATATAAATTCGTTTCATATTCCTATCCTGTCCTCAGTTTTCGTGCCAACTGCAAGCACTTAGTGGGGTAGCGAAGAAACAGGCTAATCTGCCATAAAATATTCAGGATAAAGGGTCTAAAGGCGCATTTAGGATGTCGTGCAAGATGCTTTGGTTCTCAAGATCAGTGACGTATTGGGTTTGATTGTCATTTTAATGAGCGTTTGTTTCAATAAGCGATTGCGCTATATTTGTTACGAACTAACAGCTACCTTAAATATACGTTTCATAATTACATTTATACTTTCGCATTGAAAATATTTAATCTAACTTTAAATTGCTAATATTCATCGTAGCAGTTAAGAATATATCTGTTAGAAGTCAAAGGCAGCTACTGTTTTAAGTGGTATCAACTACTTCACATATTTTCTGGGTATTTTACGATATACGACCCTATAGTCCATGATAGAGTTTTAAAAACAATTTCGCCACCGAGTCATCGTCATAAAATCTTGATCATTCATTTTCCTTATCTGAATCTGCTTATTTATCTTATTCCTCTAATTCTTCTTCTTTATCCTATTGATCTGATTGATGTTGTTCATCATATTCATCAATTCCTCTTATTAATCTAATGAACCTTATTTATCTTACTCACCCTATTATTTATCTTACTCATTATCGTATTATTTATCTTATTCTCACCATCGTATTATTTATCTTATTCATTTTAATTATCTTATTGGAGAAAAAATACATACTTATATTAGAATGGACTAAACTAAACTAAAAGAACTAAAACTAAAAAAAATAACCATATATATATATATATATATATATATATATATATATATATATATATATATATATATATATATATATATATATATATATATATATATATATATATACATATATATATATATATTAGCTTTGAAATTCTTTGCTATTCATATTTGTTTTGTGAAAAGTAATCTTGGATTTGTAGCATTTCATTACATAGAGAAATAAGCAAATAGACGAAAAAGAAGGAAGACACACTTACCAGTGCTATATCTGGACATACATACAGAAACGAACCACTATACACACGGAAACGAACCACTTAGAAGTTGTACAAGTTCCTTCACCTTTATTGAGGATCTTCAGAGCAGTGTACCATTTATTTCATGGATCATTTATACTTGAATTTAAAATATTAATACTCCAACAGTTGCAGTGACGTTTTATGACATTAGTTTTTGACGGAACTCAAATCCCTAAACGGCTCCCTAAACGGCTTCTAATATGTAAATGTAGTTCAACGACCAGCAACCCTGACCTACACAATTTTTTTCATTGGCGTAGGCATTTTTTTTCTTAGGAGGGTGAAAGTAGAAGGTTTTTATATGCATATTTTCAACACAACAGCTGATAATATATGCAAGTTTCCCAACCACTCATGAAGTATTGCTTTCAGCGCGTTACCATTTTTAGTGGGTGGCTCGCTAGTAACCATATTTCCTACAAGAAACAAAAATAATATGTACAAAACAGCTAAGTAGCCGTGAAAAATAAACTTTAAAACTTTAAAAATAAATATACTTGCAATACTTGCAACTGAAATACAGTCATATTTATTTTGTAAGTAGGTATCTACCTAACCTACCAAATAGTCAACACTCAACGCCGATTTACTTTGACTCAATGCTTTGACAAAGATCAGAGCTTATTTGTTAATAGGTATCTACATAACTAACATAACATAACCAACTACATAACTTAACCGAGACTAAATACAACACATTTTTAAAAATAAATACAAATGCAATACATACCTACATACCTACCAGCTTCTCATCGCAAAACGATTTCCAATACACACATTTTGTACAGCCAATCAAAATTAGAAACTGACCTTGAGGTATTTTACAATCATTGTAAATTTTCATTTCATTCGTGGCTAGTAGGTATACGGTTTTAATTTTATAAACAGTCTATAGAATTTTTAATTTTGCCCTCTGATGTAAATTATTAATTTGTGATCTAGAATGATAAGTACCTACATAAAAATAAAGTCAATGAACAATAGGTACCTACCTACTTATGTAATAAACCAGAGAGCGTTTCCAGTTTTCGTAAATCTCAATAAAAAGCCTAACTTATATCGTTGTATTTATAACCTAGCGGCCTCAAGCACTGGGATATTTTTTGGATAAAATTATTTGAGAAATGTCTTAAGTGGAGGATGTACCTATTAGTACCTACCTCAGTACACCTCAGTACCTACTTCGGTACCTACTTTTTTTTTGTAAAAGTCGGCTTTGCTCTAACCCCCACTATAAATTTTTAGTTACAGGACTTTTATGTTTCGTCAGAGGTACCACCTACCTACACCGCTCAGATAATAAAAATAACCGTATTATATTGTCTCAAAATAACATTTAAACATCACTATATATATACGCGAATATCTCAACCAATGCCAATGACCATTGCAGATTATAGAAATGAGCGCAATACCCGCAAACCCGCCACTGTAAGAGATCCGAACGTTCGAGAGTCCATGGGGACTATCAAACAAACACAGATGGCGCGTCATTCCAATAAGTTGAAAAGATATACACGGCTCGAGCATCCAGTATTCCGTTTACGCTTTTAACTATAAAAATAAATGTTTAGGGAATTTCCATAATTTAAAGTAGACGAAAATAAATGTAAAAATGGCTAACATCTTAGGCTATAATATATTATTTTATGCATAATAATTATTTTATGACATTCATATATAATATATATTATATATGAATACTAACCGATACACTGTATAATACTATACACTACTAAACGCAATGGAACCATATTATTGAAATCTGAATCTGGTGTAAAAATCACATAAAGATTTTTATCGTTGCTTATGTAGGATAAAATGCAATTATAGATCTTGTTGGCAACTTAAAATTTTACTTGATTTTCCGAGTTTGCAAGACGAAATATCATGATAGTGCATTTACACGGAACTTTTGAAAAAAATATATACAGCGTAGACTAGGAATAACAGAGGGCCCAATACAGATCCCTAGGGTGCACCTGATGATATGTATCCGATTTTAGACGAAGAATTTTCTAGTATTACTTTCTGCTGTCTGCCTGAGGGATGGTATAAAGGATTTCATTGAAATGGTATCAAAGCAAAAGAATTTAAGTCTCGCCCAAAGTAAGGCGTGCGTCTAGAGAGTTGAACGCCTTTGAAACGTCTAACAGCACTAAAGCTGTAGCTAACCCATTATACAGAGACGCTGTTATAATATCTGATATATTTAAATGCAATGTTGAGGTACTATACTACTGATATTGATGCTGACGCCTGACTAAAATAACTGATTAACTAGATAGAATTGCTGTTCCTTTGAAGTTCCTTTGGATTTGTGTGTTTTATGCCCGAGTGCACCGATTTTACGTTAAGTTGGGCTTAGTTAAGTCGACTTAAAATATTAAGTCAGACATATTTTTAATTCAAATGCACCGTTAAAAATTCATAAAGACTTAATTAAGTCCAGTTAAAATGTGGCAACGTTGCCTTTTAAGTCGAACGCCTAGTGACTTTTAACGCGTTTGGGTTATTTTGTTGAAAAATTTTGTGTAAATTGACATCAAAATAATTTCAGTTTGAATATTCGAAGGAAGGTATTTAATTTTGCATCAATATATCTTCTCTCTGTATGGTCGAAGATTGTAATATCATTATTCATTATAAAGATACAACTTTAATATCTACATTTATCCAGCAAATCATGGCAGATGAAAGTAAGAAGCAAACTTATTGTTCAAACTTTACTCCTGAGGAAAAATAACCCTTTTATTTTTAATTGCAGAATAAAAACACGAAATTGAAAATATAAAGATTGATGGGATTACATCGCTGAGGAGAAAAATAGGGCGTGGGTAGAAATCGTAACAGATAAGTCTCCAAATATGGTAAAAAGGTCAAAAGCAAATCCTAAAAAACGGTTGAAAAAGCAAAAAAATTTTGAGGCAAAAAATTGCCGATGAAAGGAATAAATCTAGATACATGACCAGTGGTGACCCTGCTTCTGTAGAGAGATTTTTCTGGAATTGACGATTTTCTAATTAATTTCATAATTAATACCAAAATTTATGTACCTATATATGGTTTATCAAATCCAAATGATGGATTGGAAATTGGAAATTGGAAATGATGGAATGGAGAAGAGGAGTATGCATTGTCATGTATATATATATATATATATATATATATATATATATATATATATATATATATATATATATATATATATATATATATATATATATATATATATATATATATATATATATATATATATATATATATATATATATATATATATATATATATATATATATATATATATATATATATATATATATATATATATATATATATATATATATATATATATATATATATATATATATATATATATATATATATATATATATATATATATATATATATATATATATTTATATATATATATATATATATATATATATATATATATATATATATATATATATATATATATATATATATATATATATATATATATATATATATATATATATATAATATATATATATATATATATATATATATATATATATATATATATATATATATATATATATATATATATATATATATATATATATATATATATATATATATATATATATATATATATATGTATATGTAAAATATGTGTTTAATTATTAAATTCCCTCATTTTAAATCGTGCTTTATTTCTGCTATTATTGTTAATTGATAATACCCACCATTATCAAGAATCATGAGCGCTATCGGGCCATCTTGACACAATATCTAATTTTTAAATCACTGTCCCCTATTAAAGTCGGTCTTAACACTGTAATGCCGTAATGGCATTCGAATGAAACTCGCCAGGAACAATTAATAACGTTTATTCGGTATTGACATTGGATTAAATAATGACACAGCACAGACTGCAGACATGCAGTATGTGCGAATGTCTTGGAATGAATTCTGTTGGGTGACCTAGTTACCGCCTTATATAATGTTGACTAGGTCGGTACTTAGGTATTTACACTAATTGTATGAAGTCGGCCTTGATCCGAAAAATGTCTTAGCTGGCAATTTTACTGGGTATGTTTACACCGCGTGAACTAGTTTTACTTTATATACAATAACAAATAATAAATATAACAAATAAGATATTGAGAGCACGTGTGGCCGTTATGGCACTACAACACATTAATCCGTGCTTTGATACACGGTGCAACATAAATGTGTCAAAATAAGTCTGTCTTAAATTTAATCCAGGATTAATACTACGGTGCACTCGGCCATTAATATATTATGGTAGTATTGCGTAAAATTTCATTTAATCATTTAATATTTTTAAATATGTTTAGACCATGTTCGCCCTACTATTATAATATTATATGCAAGATTAATGACATAAGGCAATACAATTGCTTTGTACGTTAATTACCGACACGAGCAAAAACTATAATTGCAAACGCATTGAGCTTTCAATCAATATTCTACCATTGGAAACTGATTATACTCTATACTTCGAACAGTTTTGTTTAGTTAAAGCTTGCGCAATGGAAACACTTAAGTACATCCATAAGTCAGGAAGTAGGTTAGAAGAGAACCCCCATCGGGGTAATAAATCGGCCCCTAAAATAAAAAATACAAGCTTGTTTCTACGTCTGCTTAACTGTGATTCGAAGGATTCTGCCACTAAATCTAATATAAGTGTATGGCAATTTCTAGATTGTCGTATACGTAACACATTGAGAGGGGTGAATAAATTTTAATATCGCAAAGTGCGAATTAAGCGACAGTCCTTGGGAATATAAGAAATTTATTAAATTCAATTACGTCAAGTATTTTAAGGAATTTTCAGAAGGAATGCCACTTCAGATGGAATTTATGTAACATTTATTTATTAGCGGTAACTCAAATACGCGGTTGTGAAATTACTTATATTATACTAAATGCCAATATATTTATTAAAATATATAGCATAATCTTCTAGATTGATATTATTAGGTTATTTTTGCTCGATATGAATTTGTAATTAAATATCTGATATAAATATTTCCTTGCAACAAATTTTTTTGATAGTTCAACATATATTTTTGATAGAAGCAACAAATAAAACGTAATAAAATGTTGAAGTAGTTTTGTATTAGCCTGTAGTGACTTCGCATGCATTAATTGTAATAGTCAGGACATATCAACATCCATCAATATAATGCACTTGTTACTCACAAGTCGTGCTTTTGCCGATATAGCAAAAGATAACAACTTCCCCTGATATCATATTTCAATGCTTTCGCATTAGATATCAGTTTTACTTAGCTTACTTAGCCTTAGTTGACATGATTTTACGTGTATTTCCCAATACCCTGTAATCCTAAACTGCCTGCTGAATAAGCTCTGCCGAGCATATAAATTCAGTGTAGTGGTACTACACTGAATTTATATGGAACGACCAGTGTAGTTCTCAGTGCAGTCTCTGTATTCAAACAGCCAATATCTAAATTAAACTCACTCACATTTGTATTTTTTCGGATTGTTGCAACTATCCTTTCATCTCAATACAAGTTTTTAAAAAGTTATTTTTGCAATGTAACGGGCAATATAACAAAATCGGCGCAGTCGGTAGGATCTGTGAAACATCCCGAAACAAGGTGCCTTACTGGTAGTGCAACTATATAGAACAAAGAGAATATCATGTTGCCTAACTAGAGAACCAGACTTCCAGAACAAGGAGGATTCCCTCACCGTGGTGGCAGATCCCAATCTCTTGACGTAGAAGTACCTACAAGCCCATGCCCATGTGCAGCTTCATGTACATACAAACTTTTAATAATAATCTCGCATTTTTGTATTCATTGTATTTTTGTGCAACGTGAAAAGTAATCAAACCGATTATTTTCAAACAAACAGTTCTATATTCCAACGTAGCGAATATACATCCAGATTTTTGTACTTTCGTACACATTTTTTTTTGTACTCAACGTATTCACGCAATGGCGCGAGCAGCAAATGACGCCGGTGCCGAAGCAACCGTAGCTGTAGAACCCTACAGACTATCAGAAATATTTCTAACGTCCAGATTTTCTTGCAAATTTTCTTTTCATGCAATACTGCCTACAACATGGCAATCTCAGATCAAGAAGTAACGATCAAGAACTTAACTCTCTTAATGTAAAAAACAAATTGCGTGGCAGAGCTGCCGAGCTGATTAATTCCCGTAACCCATCTGCTTGGAAAGAAATCAAACACTTTTTAAACATTCATTTTGGTGATTCGCATGATATCATGTCTTTAGTACAGACGCACAACGCAAAAATGCACGCCATGATAGAAAAGCAAATGATGCACCCAGAACAAAAGAAAGCTCACTCAGAGTATATTGAGATAATGACTTTAAATACATTGCTTGCCGGTCTTGAACTTAAGTTAGGTCAAATTATAAGATCTGATAATCCCAAAGACATGCTTGTAGCTAAGAACAGAATCCGCAGGGAACTACAAATGTCGTATTTCCGAAATGAAAAATTTCAAAATCCTTTTACACAAAATACTACGCAAAATTCAAATCAAATCGCAAATCGAGTAAGGAAACCGATCCTACAAAAACTCTGTTCGTATTGCAAACGTACGGGTCATTTAATAAATGAGAATAAAGACATAATTTCTAACCAAATCAATACAAGGACAAAACACCAAAATCCAAGACCAATCTATCAACAAAATCGTCTGATTTTCAACAAAATTCAGGAATGAGACCAAATCCAAATCACTCAAACCAATATAGGCCATCAGCAACCCAATCAAACTCAAATTTTAATAGTTCCTGCAAAATAAAACTGTAAAACAAAAAAAAAATTTCGCTTGGCAAGTTATATTTAACAACATGACTTTAATGATATTGATTATACTGATAATCAATATAGCCAGAATTCTTACACCGACAATGAGGAATGTGATCAATTTGATTATAATGATAATCAAGAACAAACATCGTTTAACGAAAAATTTCACGAATCCCCATTTCCAACCGCGGGGGATCGGTTGGAAATCAGACACCGACAAATTCGAACAATGAATTTGCAGAATTTCAACCCCGATGTGAACTTCCCAGAACAGATATTCCCAGAACAGGACAGTTTCTAAACCCGCTTTTAAATATAAACTCAAAAAATCTTTATTACATAAATGACTTTATTACATAATTACATAAATCACAAATAAATTTAAAATTTTAATTGACTCTGGTTTAACTATTTTCAAACAAAAAACATGCGAAAATTATAAGCAAAGATCCCTGGATAATGTTATTATTCAAGGAATAACAAACCAAAAAATTATAATAAATGAATCAACACTTATTCCATGTGAAATTGGTAATCCGCAGAAAGTGTACATACACAACTTGGATATAGATTTCGACGGACTAATAGGTTCCGACTGTCTAGAATATTACAACTGTATAATTTATTTAACAAACAAACAACTTATTACTGCCTTTAAGACGATTCCCCTTTTCAAAGTTCGCAAAGAAAATTCACTTCTTAATGTGTAGATTTCCTTAGCACCTCATACAAAACAAATTGTTAAATTAAAATGCAACTTAGTAAATACTGACACTATTCTGACACAGGTAACAGAGAGAGTAACTACACTATTTCTAAACACTACTTCCAAATTTACACTGTATGAGTTAATTTTCGGACACACATCCTCTGAGACCCTCTGAGACCCCCTGAGTAGACCCCCTGAGTAGAGACGCTGAGACATTGTACAACGAAAAAGACCTGATTACAAAATACGTACCAGATCTTAATAATATAATATATCACTATTATGAAGTCTCAACTCAGACACAAAAAGAAAAATATGTTATCGGTACAAAGGATCAAATTGATTCTATTGCTAAAATTAAAATTTCAAGGAGTTTGTGAGCAACTCATGGAAAGTTATCTAGACATAATACAACTAGAAGCATTTGAATCAAATTCAGATTTATTTTCTCAGATATTCACAGAGCAATTTAAACCTAACAAAATAGACAATGTAACCAAACAAAATACACTAACATATATTAACATTTTAAATAATACAACAGTAAACAGTAATGACACATAAATTCAATATAAATTGATCAGAAATTTTAAATATAATTTCTTTCGGACATCCTTTAAGGTAAGATATCTCATGCTTCAACAAGGACAGAAACAATATAAACAAATATAAATATAAACTTATAAAATCTCTCTCTCTCTCTCTCTCTCAATTGTTGCTATACACTAAACTTTTAAAATATCTACGTTCACAAGAACTGGCCCCCCATATTTTGATAAGAGGGATATTTGAAGACATATACATCGCATGTCTAATGAAATTAGGTCTGACTAGGTACCTGGAAATAGTGTTTAACCTCACTTAATGTATAGTGGTATGGGGTAGTATAATAATAAATATGTAAAATAGCATTGCATGATTTTATTAAAAAATGATGTGAAAAATATAATTGCATCTATAGAAAGTGGAACTGGTATTTTCAAGAATTGCTGAAATATTTAGCAGAAAGTAATAAGCAACATGTTATCTAATGTTAGATTTAGTTATTACAAATATAATGTAAAATTATTACTACGTGTGCCTAGTTCTTTATTTATGTCTATAGTCTGCAAAGGTTTACCATCTGCGGTGGTTGTATAAGTGGTTCTCTTCGCCTTATTGGTACCTATGAGAAAAAATAATTAACCTCTATTATAGGGAAGATCACCAACAACATTATGTACTACAATATAAATAATATCTCTACCTGCAAATTCAGAAATTACAACCCGTTCAATGGTGAAATTGAAAGCCTCAGAATTGGTACCCAAATTTCTAAAAAACAAATTAGTGAAAAAACAATATTTAGAATTTTACCTAATTATATGCATACCTGAAATTAATCCCCATTGTATCAGGTTCAAAGCTAAATTGTAAATACAAGTAGCTATTATTTTCAAGATAT
>CAXKVY010001265.1:0-10316 GCA_964058915.1 Tetropium fuscum | reverse complement strand
CCTACCTCAGTACACCTCAGTACCTACTTCGGTACCTACTTTTTTTTTGTAAAAGTCGGCTTTGCTCTAACCCCCACTATAAATTTTTAGTTACAGGACTTTTATGTTTCGTCAGAGGTACCACCTACCTACACCGCTCAGATAATAAAAATAACCGTATTATATTGTCTCAAAATAACATTTAAACATCACTATATATATACGCGAATATCTCAACCAATGCCAATGACCATTGCAGATTATAGAAATGAGCGCAATACCCGCAAACCCGCCACTGTAAGAGATCCGAACGTTCGAGAGTCCATGGGGACTATCAAACAAACACAGATGGCGCGTCATTCCAATAAGTTGAAAAGATATACACGGCTCGAGCATCCAGTATTCCGTTTACGCTTTTAACTATAAAAATAAATGTTTAGGGAATTTCCATAATTTAAAGTAGACGAAAATAAATGTAAAAATGGCTAACATCTTAGGCTATAATATATTATTTTATGCATAATAATTATTTTATGACATTCATATATAATATATATTATATATGAATACTAACCGATACACTGTATAATACTATACACTACTAAACGCAATGGAACCATATTATTGAAATCTGAATCTGGTGTAAAAATCACATAAAGATTTTTATCGTTGCTTATGTAGGATAAAATGCAATTATAGATCTTGTTGGCAACTTAAAATTTTACTTGATTTTCCGAGTTTGCAAGACGAAATATCATGATAGTGCATTTACACGGAACTTTTGAAAAAAATATATACAGCGTAGACTAGGAATAACAGAGGGCCCAATACAGATCCCTAGGGTGCACCTGATGATATGTATCCGATTTTAGACGAAGAATTTTCTAGTATTACTTTCTGCTGTCTGCCTGAGGGATGGTATAAAGGATTTCATTGAAATGGTATCAAAGCAAAAGAATTTAAGTCTCGCCCAAAGTAAGGCGTGCGTCTAGAGAGTTGAACGCCTTTGAAACGTCTAACAGCACTAAAGCTGTAGCTAACCCATTATACAGAGACGCTGTTATAATATCTGATATATTTAAATGCAATGTTGAGGTACTATACTACTGATATTGATGCTGACGCCTGACTAAAATAACTGATTAACTAGATAGAATTGCTGTTCCTTTGAAGTTCCTTTGGATTTGTGTGTTTTATGCCCGAGTGCACCGATTTTACGTTAAGTTGGGCTTAGTTAAGTCGACTTAAAATATTAAGTCAGACATATTTTTAATTCAAATGCACCGTTAAAAATTCATAAAGACTTAATTAAGTCCAGTTAAAATGTGGCAACGTTGCCTTTTAAGTCGAACGCCTAGTGACTTTTAACGCGTTTGGGTTATTTTGTTGAAAAATTTTGTGTAAATTGACATCAAAATAATTTCAGTTTGAATATTCGAAGGAAGGTATTTAATTTTGCATCAATATATCTTCTCTCTGTATGGTCGAAGATTGTAATATCATTATTCATTATAAAGATACAACTTTAATATCTACATTTATCCAGCAAATCATGGCAGATGAAAGTAAGAAGCAAACTTATTGTTCAAACTTTACTCCTGAGGAAAAATAACCCTTTTATTTTTAATTGCAGAATAAAAACACGAAATTGAAAATATAAAGATTGATGGGATTACATCGCTGAGGAGAAAAATAGGGCGTGGGTAGAAATCGTAACAGATAAGTCTCCAAATATGGTAAAAAGGTCAAAAGCAAATCCTAAAAAACGGTTGAAAAAGCAAAAAAATTTTGAGGCAAAAAATTGCCGATGAAAGGAATAAATCTAGATACATGACCAGTGGTGACCCTGCTTCTGTAGAGAGATTTTTCTGGAATTGACGATTTTCTAATTAATTTCATAATTAATACCAAAATTTATGTACCTATATATGGTTTATCAAATCCAAATGATGGATTGGAAATTGGAAATTGGAAATGATGGAATGGAGAAGAGGAGTATGCATTGTCATGTATATATATATATATATATATATATATATATATATATATATATATATATATATATATATATATATATATATATATATATATATATATATATATATATATATATATATATATATATATATATATATATATATATATATATAAATATATATATATATATATATATATATATATATATATATATATATATATATATATATATATATATATATATATATATATATATATATATATATATATATATATATATATATATATATATATATATATATATATATATATATATATATATATATATATATATATATATATATATATATATATATATATATATATATATATATATATATATATATATATATATATATATATATATATATATATATATATATATATATATATATATATATATATATATATATATATATATATATATATATATATATATATATATATATATATATATATATATATATATATATATATATATATATATATATATATATATATGTATATGTAAAATATGTGTTTAATTATTAAATTCCCTCATTTTAAATCGTGCTTTATTTCTGCTATTATTGTTAATTGATAATACCCACCATTATCAAGAATCATGAGCGCTATCGGGCCATCTTGACACAATATCTAATTTTTAAATCACTGTCCCCTATTAAAGTCGGTCTTAACACTGTAATGCCGTAATGGCATTCGAATGAAACTCGCCAGGAACAATTAATAACGTTTATTCGGTATTGACATTGGATTAAATAATGACACAGCACAGACTGCAGACATGCAGTATGTGCGAATGTCTTGGAATGAATTCTGTTGGGTGACCTAGTTACCGCCTTATATAATGTTGACTAGGTCGGTACTTAGGTATTTACACTAATTGTATGAAGTCGGCCTTGATCCGAAAAATGTCTTAGCTGGCAATTTTACTGGGTATGTTTACACCGCGTGAACTAGTTTTACTTTATATACAATAACAAATAATAAATATAACAAATAAGATATTGAGAGCACGTGTGGCCGTTATGGCACTACAACACATTAATCCGTGCTTTGATACACGGTGCAACATAAATGTGTCAAAATAAGTCTGTCTTAAATTTAATCCAGGATTAATACTACGGTGCACTCGGCCATTAATATATTATGGTAGTATTGCGTAAAATTTCATTTAATCATTTAATATTTTTAAATATGTTTAGACCATGTTCGCCCTACTATTATAATATTATATGCAAGATTAATGACATAAGGCAATACAATTGCTTTGTACGTTAATTACCGACACGAGCAAAAACTATAATTGCAAACGCATTGAGCTTTCAATCAATATTCTACCATTGGAAACTGATTATACTCTATACTTCGAACAGTTTTGTTTAGTTAAAGCTTGCGCAATGGAAACACTTAAGTACATCCATAAGTCAGGAAGTAGGTTAGAAGAGAACCCCCATCGGGGTAATAAATCGGCCCCTAAAATAAAAAATACAAGCTTGTTTCTACGTCTGCTTAACTGTGATTCGAAGGATTCTGCCACTAAATCTAATATAAGTGTATGGCAATTTCTAGATTGTCGTATACGTAACACATTGAGAGGGGTGAATAAATTTTAATATCGCAAAGTGCGAATTAAGCGACAGTCCTTGGGAATATAAGAAATTTATTAAATTCAATTACGTCAAGTATTTTAAGGAATTTTCAGAAGGAATGCCACTTCAGATGGAATTTATGTAACATTTATTTATTAGCGGTAACTCAAATACGCGGTTGTGAAATTACTTATATTATACTAAATGCCAATATATTTATTAAAATATATAGCATAATCTTCTAGATTGATATTATTAGGTTATTTTTGCTCGATATGAATTTGTAATTAAATATCTGATATAAATATTTCCTTGCAACAAATTTTTTTGATAGTTCAACATATATTTTTGATAGAAGCAACAAATAAAACGTAATAAAATGTTGAAGTAGTTTTGTATTAGCCTGTAGTGACTTCGCATGCATTAATTGTAATAGTCAGGACATATCAACATCCATCAATATAATGCACTTGTTACTCACAAGTCGTGCTTTTGCCGATATAGCAAAAGATAACAACTTCCCCTGATATCATATTTCAATGCTTTCGCATTAGATATCAGTTTTACTTAGCTTACTTAGCCTTAGTTGACATGATTTTACGTGTATTTCCCAATACCCTGTAATCCTAAACTGCCTGCTGAATAAGCTCTGCCGAGCATATAAATTCAGTGTAGTGGTACTACACTGAATTTATATGGAACGACCAGTGTAGTTCTCAGTGCAGTCTCTGTATTCAAACAGCCAATATCTAAATTAAACTCACTCACATTTGTATTTTTTCGGATTGTTGCAACTATCCTTTCATCTCAATACAAGTTTTTAAAAAGTTATTTTTGCAATGTAACGGGCAATATAACAAAATCGGCGCAGTCGGTAGGATCTGTGAAACATCCCGAAACAAGGTGCCTTACTGGTAGTGCAACTATATAGAACAAAGAGAATATCATGTTGCCTAACTAGAGAACCAGACTTCCAGAACAAGGAGGATTCCCTCACCGTGGTGGCAGATCCCAATCTCTTGACGTAGAAGTACCTACAAGCCCATGCCCATGTGCAGCTTCATGTACATACAAACTTTTAATAATAATCTCGCATTTTTGTATTCATTGTATTTTTGTGCAACGTGAAAAGTAATCAAACCGATTATTTTCAAACAAACAGTTCTATATTCCAACGTAGCGAATATACATCCAGATTTTTGTACTTTCGTACACATTTTTTTTTGTACTCAACGTATTCACGCAATGGCGCGAGCAGCAAATGACGCCGGTGCCGAAGCAACCGTAGCTGTAGAACCCTACAGACTATCAGAAATATTTCTAACGTCCAGATTTTCTTGCAAATTTTCTTTTCATGCAATACTGCCTACAACATGGCAATCTCAGATCAAGAAGTAACGATCAAGAACTTAACTCTCTTAATGTAAAAAACAAATTGCGTGGCAGAGCTGCCGAGCTGATTAATTCCCGTAACCCATCTGCTTGGAAAGAAATCAAACACTTTTTAAACATTCATTTTGGTGATTCGCATGATATCATGTCTTTAGTACAGACGCACAACGCAAAAATGCACGCCATGATAGAAAAGCAAATGATGCACCCAGAACAAAAGAAAGCTCACTCAGAGTATATTGAGATAATGACTTTAAATACATTGCTTGCCGGTCTTGAACTTAAGTTAGGTCAAATTATAAGATCTGATAATCCCAAAGACATGCTTGTAGCTAAGAACAGAATCCGCAGGGAACTACAAATGTCGTATTTCCGAAATGAAAAATTTCAAAATCCTTTTACACAAAATACTACGCAAAATTCAAATCAAATCGCAAATCGAGTAAGGAAACCGATCCTACAAAAACTCTGTTCGTATTGCAAACGTACGGGTCATTTAATAAATGAGAATAAAGACATAATTTCTAACCAAATCAATACAAGGACAAAACACCAAAATCCAAGACCAATCTATCAACAAAATCGTCTGATTTTCAACAAAATTCAGGAATGAGACCAAATCCAAATCACTCAAACCAATATAGGCCATCAGCAACCCAATCAAACTCAAATTTTAATAGTTCCTGCAAAATAAAACTGTAAAACAAAAAAAAAATTTCGCTTGGCAAGTTATATTTAACAACATGACTTTAATGATATTGATTATACTGATAATCAATATAGCCAGAATTCTTACACCGACAATGAGGAATGTGATCAATTTGATTATAATGATAATCAAGAACAAACATCGTTTAACGAAAAATTTCACGAATCCCCATTTCCAACCGCGGGGGATCGGTTGGAAATCAGACACCGACAAATTCGAACAATGAATTTGCAGAATTTCAACCCCGATGTGAACTTCCCAGAACAGATATTCCCAGAACAGGACAGTTTCTAAACCCGCTTTTAAATATAAACTCAAAAAATCTTTATTACATAAATGACTTTATTACATAATTACATAAATCACAAATAAATTTAAAATTTTAATTGACTCTGGTTTAACTATTTTCAAACAAAAAACATGCGAAAATTATAAGCAAAGATCCCTGGATAATGTTATTATTCAAGGAATAACAAACCAAAAAATTATAATAAATGAATCAACACTTATTCCATGTGAAATTGGTAATCCGCAGAAAGTGTACATACACAACTTGGATATAGATTTCGACGGACTAATAGGTTCCGACTGTCTAGAATATTACAACTGTATAATTTATTTAACAAACAAACAACTTATTACTGCCTTTAAGACGATTCCCCTTTTCAAAGTTCGCAAAGAAAATTCACTTCTTAATGTGTAGATTTCCTTAGCACCTCATACAAAACAAATTGTTAAATTAAAATGCAACTTAGTAAATACTGACACTATTCTGACACAGGTAACAGAGAGAGTAACTACACTATTTCTAAACACTACTTCCAAATTTACACTGTATGAGTTAATTTTCGGACACACATCCTCTGAGACCCTCTGAGACCCCCTGAGTAGACCCCCTGAGTAGAGACGCTGAGACATTGTACAACGAAAAAGACCTGATTACAAAATACGTACCAGATCTTAATAATATAATATATCACTATTATGAAGTCTCAACTCAGACACAAAAAGAAAAATATGTTATCGGTACAAAGGATCAAATTGATTCTATTGCTAAAATTAAAATTTCAAGGAGTTTGTGAGCAACTCATGGAAAGTTATCTAGACATAATACAACTAGAAGCATTTGAATCAAATTCAGATTTATTTTCTCAGATATTCACAGAGCAATTTAAACCTAACAAAATAGACAATGTAACCAAACAAAATACACTAACATATATTAACATTTTAAATAATACAACAGTAAACAGTAATGACACATAAATTCAATATAAATTGATCAGAAATTTTAAATATAATTTCTTTCGGACATCCTTTAAGGTAAGATATCTCATGCTTCAACAAGGACAGAAACAATATAAACAAATATAAATATAAACTTATAAAATCTCTCTCTCTCTCTCTCTCTCAATTGTTGCTATACACTAAACTTTTAAAATATCTACGTTCACAAGAACTGGCCCCCCATATTTTGATAAGAGGGATATTTGAAGACATATACATCGCATGTCTAATGAAATTAGGTCTGACTAGGTACCTGGAAATAGTGTTTAACCTCACTTAATGTATAGTGGTATGGGGTAGTATAATAATAAATATGTAAAATAGCATTGCATGATTTTATTAAAAAATGATGTGAAAAATATAATTGCATCTATAGAAAGTGGAACTGGTATTTTCAAGAATTGCTGAAATATTTAGCAGAAAGTAATAAGCAACATGTTATCTAATGTTAGATTTAGTTATTACAAATATAATGTAAAATTATTACTACGTGTGCCTAGTTCTTTATTTATGTCTATAGTCTGCAAAGGTTTACCATCTGCGGTGGTTGTATAAGTGGTTCTCTTCGCCTTATTGGTACCTATGAGAAAAAATAATTAACCTCTATTATAGGGAAGATCACCAACAACATTATGTACTACAATATAAATAATATCTCTACCTGCAAATTCAGAAATTACAACCCGTTCAATGGTGAAATTGAAAGCCTCAGAATTGGTACCCAAATTTCTAAAAAACAAATTAGTGAAAAAACAATATTTAGAATTTTACCTAATTATATGCATACCTGAAATTAATCCCCATTGTATCAGGTTCAAAGCTAAATTGTAAATACAAGTAGCTATTATTTTCAAGATATGCAAAACTAGTGTAATCGTCTATGTACGCATTTCCCTTAGCAGTATTTTTCTACAAAAATAATATTCATTATGTAACATATGGAGGCTGAACAGTTATGATGTAATAATGATACACCTATATAAACATGATCAACTTACAGCATCTACATTGATATATAATGTATGGGAGTCATCTGCCATGCGAGCGGAACATGGCCGTTCAATATCTTTTCTTGCAATAATGCTACCACCTCGATAAAAGAATGGGGACTGAAAAAAAACTCTTAGAATACAGTAAAAACCCAAAAAAAAAAATTATATTTTAAATTATTCTGTTTTCCCAATATTTTACTGAATGAAGTAATGCAGTTTTTTTATAAATATTAACTTACCGTGTTAATATCAACCTCTACATCTTCTACAGAAGGTCCAGTGTAAACGGTCCTCGAATCATCATCAGCTCTGTACCAATAGGTACCGTCTCCAGGAAAAGTGACCGAAATCTTCTCAGCGCTAGGTTCCATAACTGGGGCTGCCATGATGTCAGACCCTGAAGTAAACAACAAAAACATTATCAACGGTTCTGTGATGTGTCCTTCAAGTTAATTTTAACACCAAAGTGATTTCCACCCAGACCCAATCAACTAACCCAAATCAGGTTTTCTCACCTAACAAGAGCTGAGTATCATATTCAAGGTACTCAGGATAGTCGTATAAGAGTGGTCTAATTAGAGGATCGCCAGATATTGTGTGTTCGAAGAATAGCGTATACCAAACGGGAAGATGTTTATATCTCATTTTAATGGCATTTCTTAGTACTCCTTGGATCTCGTCAGAAAATAAGTAAGGTTCACGCTGAACTGTGCCCTTATTGGAATGAGCTCTGAAGAACGGCAACCAAATAGCTGCCTGAAAATAAATATTATTTGACATTACATATTTTTTTTATATTATAGTACTTACCTGGTACCACCTTTGAAAGATTTCATCAGTGGGATTGCTGAAAAATCCACCTACATCAGCACCGCAGAAAACCATTCCTAATAAATTAGCGGTCAAGCATTGAGAGTAGCTATTTCTGAGGAAAGGCCAGTCGGAAATATTGTCTCCTGTCCACATAGCGGCGTATCTCTGAGATCCAGCAAAGTGAGACCGACTTAATATGAATGGTCTTTTCGTACCATTATCTCTTTTCATAAGCCCTGCATGAGTTGCTTTTGTCTAAAAATTAGGAGTGATATAAATAGATATAATAAAAACTGTTTTAATTTAGTTACCAATATAATAATTGATTAGGGGGCGCAAAATTTATTTAAAATAAAGCTTACGTGTAACAATCCATACATGTTATGTATATCTCTGTTGAGAACACCTCCATAGTGCACCAAATTCGGGGGGAAAGTTCTTTCTATGGAGTCATCAAATATCGAAGGTTCATTCATGTCATTCCAATATCCACCTATAGCTTCAGTTGTTCCAACAAATTTATCATAGCCAAACCATTCACCATAATAGTCCCTGGCCTCAGGATTTAGGTAATCTATCCAACTAGATACACCAGGCCAGCTGACAGCTAATATAATTAAATATTAGTAAAATACAAATTATAGATCTGATAGATGGAGGTACCTTCAAAGTTAGTTCCCTCTGGAGTTTGGACGAGGAACTTGTCCTTTGCACCTGCATACACAGCATAATCATCGGCGACCTTAATATGGGGGTCAGATACGGGTATCATTACCCTGCCAGTGGCAGACACATTTCTCTGCATCTCAACGGGATCAGTGAAGTTCTCGGGATTCCACTCAAAATACCTGTTGCCATTACTGTGCCCATCGTCGAGCCATATCACATCCAACGGAAAATCATGGTTATCCATTGTGGCCACTACGTCTTTCACTTCTTCTTGAGTCCAGTAGGTGTAGCGGTTTTGGTGGTATCCCAAGGCCCAAAGCTGGTGCAAGAAAAGCATTATTAAAGCAACATTAAAAATAAAATAATAGTGTGTTGATGTAGTTAAAATTTAAAATATTATACCTGAGGCAAATGAGCTGTTCCAGTCAATCCAGTAAACTGCCTCACAACTTCTTTAGGACTTGGCCCAGGAAGTATAAACATATCAAATGTGCCACCCTCTACCATAAAGTATGCTGAAGGCCTACTACCACTGTAGCTAATGTCCACAAACATCTGGGCAGCATTGTGTATAAATACCCCAGATGTCGACGAGGCTCTGAAATTTTTTAAAATGCTTATTTCACTTGTACTTTTTAGGACCATCCTACTTACGAGTGACCATAGATGACCGGTACAGATCCATACATAGCCATTACAGAATTGGCGTCGTATCCCCAATTATCAGTGTTTTTAAGTCTAAAAGGGTCTGACGGACTACCGGCTGTTTCTCCCAGGGCTATGTTGTAAGCATGGTCAAAGAGTCCATATAGTTTGCTGGCACCTTCAAATTCTACTCCGAAACTAAATGCCTTACTGTCATCCTTC
>CAXKVY010001264.1:0-22987 GCA_964058915.1 Tetropium fuscum | reverse complement strand
GTTGTTGATATCCCAATTACGAAAGTTCCCAAGCACTAACTTCAGATATAGAACGTGCGATATTGCACAGTAACTGCGTGTGAGATCCAGCCGCAACTTCACAAAGCAAATTGTTTTAAGAGAGGGTCGATTTCAAGAAAGAGTAGTTTTTCCCTGGGCGCCTCTTACTGTTACAACAATTCTCCTCCTGCTTGAATTTACCACAGTTTGGGAGCGGAATGATATAGCAACAGACAAATATTTATCAGACACTAGTCAGTACAGAATGTTCCAGCTTTAACTTTGCCCCTCGCATTATTTAGCTTTAGTTGCACTAATCTCTTTCATCTGTCAAATATTTCTTCGGTTATTTACGAAGAAATACTTTCGCTGACGATGCAGAGCATGTCTTTCTAGGATTTTCTCATTGCTAATTGTTCACTTAACCATCTTGTGAAAAGCTGCAACTGAATATGATTTATATTTATATAATTGCCCTAGGCGTATAGATGTGTAGAGTTTAATTATTGTAACACAATATACTATGCAAGCTACATAGTAATCGCAATAGCTACATTTCATTTGTCCAAATCTTAGTAAAGGTTCGAATATGAGTTCATACTTGGCAGTAATAAATAACCTAGGAATTAATTTATAAACAACACAATGAATTAAATAGCTAATTGCCCTGGTAGATGTCTTTTAATTATTTTTGTCTTTCAAAGGCGTATCGTAAAATTTGATTACAATTTGAGTGTGATCCGAATTAACGTAATATTTTAAATAATTGTATGGTCATCTTCCCATATAAAATGTTACTATTAAAAAATGAAACGCATTTCATTTAATAAGTTACAATTGCATTTTTTGATGTCGATATTTCAAATTGTATCTTATTAACTCTTCCAGAGTATACTCAAGAGCGATTAAAAGGAGGCAATAAAAATTTGCCTAAGTTAGCTCAGCTTGATAATAAAAAAAATAATTAATACGGTTCGGTGGGTACCGAAGCTACTAATTACCAGTGTACGCCACTGACCGTTGGGCAACCAAGTCAGATGGTTCCCAATTATGCTAGGTATCGATCTTACTCTCGGTACTTTCTGTAATTTGGTGGAAGAAAAATAAAAACTAATATATAGTACACTAATATCTGTATTAAGAAATTCAAAAGTTATATAAAAGTTGTAAACTAAAGTTGCAGATAAGACAAATTGCATTAACTTGAATTGCATATCTATACAAGCAGTAATTTAGAGAGAATCCCCAAAAGTATCCCCACATATGTCCCAAATGTTGTTATACACAAGAACACATAATTTACATAAAATAAAATAATAAAATCTATATACCACCTATGTATGTTCAGAGTACACGTTGACTTCCATAAACAATATTCTATAAAAGATTTAAGCGATGCCTGATGCCTACAAAATGCAGTGTATCGACTTCCAAGCAAAATGCAGTGTATCGACTCTAGCAGATGTCTAGGTGCAAGGTATACTATCACATGTACTAATCAGTTATAACATAATTGTTTTTTCCCTGTGTGCCGTGACCCATGACTGACGCCTTATTATCTGCCAATAGCTGGCGTCGGTAGTGCAGCAGGTGTTTCGGTGTAATATTTAACCTAAGTACAAATTTTGCTTCGAGAAATATGTCAACCATACCAATTTAACGCTAAATTTTAATGAAAAAACAGCGATAAAGTCAGACAATCACACAGTATTAAGTCAAAAGTCAAAAGTCAAGACATTAAGTCAAGTATGAAGTAAGTAAGTATCAAGTCATTAAGTCAAGACGCTCGGAATGTTCTAACGCAGCCAAAACTGAGTCTGCGTAACCTTGAGCGAAAAAGTGCCTCACTACTCGGGCTTGCCATTCAAAAACTAAAAATCCTAAATATATGCTTTTTCGCAGTTTTCAGTAGAAAAATTCAAAATCAACTTTTATTAATAACAACTTTTTGTTGTCAGACTAACGGTTTAAGCTACGTTTCCATGTTAGTGCAATTTCTGCCCTTTGAACGCCCGGGGTAGAGTGTTCTCCACTCGGAGAACCTGCCATATGCCTAGAGGTACATATTTCCAGTCTTTTTCCGGTCAGATAGTTTGCAGAAAATGGTGTATTTTAAATAAATTTTAAATACATGATAATGTCATTATAATATGTACCAGATTATGAATAGAGCATGATTTTTTAGTACGAACGTACTATTTCTAGCCATATCGATACCCGCAAAAGCAAGCAAGTTCTTTTTGCTATACCTCTTACACGTCGTAGAGATCGTTTTTAAAAATGTACGGCTCTGCACGGCTGTAGTAACATTTTGCACAGTTACTTAGGCAAATTATTATATAGCCATTATTATATTCTAGCATAGACAAAGTCATACCTACTTACGTAGTATACATATTAGCATCATTTATTACATTTTTTGTTCTCACTGAATTATGGCAATTAACTTTTACCTAAACGTTGCGGTACCCCATACTGTTAATAGCAATCATCTTAAATTTCAAGCCATTCTGCTTACATGTACTGATATTAGTGACAAAAATCACAACGTTGATGCAAAATAAGCTTTCCTTTTATTTGCCAGGCTATACTAAAGGGAAGAATGAGCATATATTGTCTTTATCCAGGGTAATTTAAAAGCTAATACATTATTACATTCGTCGATTTCATATCTACTGTAATAGTGATCGCAGCCGACATTTTTGTAACCCCCTCCCACCGTTAATGATTGGGATGCTGCGGTAAAATTGTAAATCTTACAGATCAATAATTGTAGCATGTGTCTATTAATCTTACAATGTCGCTTACTCTCTATCTGTATCTATCTCTTTGGCTTCAAGGGCATGTTTTATCTAAAATATTTGTAATAAGGCATTCCTTCACAAAATATCTCTCAGAATATATGTCAGAACCTATTTAAATTAATCATTTGAATTTTCTCCTGCTTCATTTCATCATTTCATAAAGCAATATGAGGAGACATCTCGTGACATGACTGCAATGCACGTATGAGTGAAATTACCCCAGACGTAAATTTATGTTCGTTTTATTTCTAGCAGTCGACATTCTTGTAACTCGTAAAAAGTCCAACGTTTGAGTGTCTTCATTTATTTATCACCAACACTGGTGAGTGCAATTAGGTAAATGCAATATAATAATACAAGAATAACAGGTAGATAAGTATGGAGCTATGGAGCTTCCACAAGAAATACAATGTTTGCTCTTAAACGCTTCCGACTCAACAACTTCCGTCAAAAACTAAACAAATTAACAAGCATTATTTCATCTTAATGTACATATGTACATATGTAGATCTACTAATGTAGATTTCCAACTGAGATCATTGCATATTTATAATAATAACGTCCCTACCAATTATTCATAGTTTAAATGCACATATTATAGATCTATGGAACCATATATTAAGTGAATAGATAATCAGTCGTAATGCACTCAATTCTCGATGTAAATGAGAAACGACATCTACACAAACTGTATTGAAACTGAAGGTTCTAATGAGAACTCGAGATGGAGCTGTATACAGTTTCGTTGTTCCTTCATTCATAAATTATGCTCCGCCTTTTAATTTTCCACTTATGACGAAAGTCCAACCCCAGCCCGTTTATCTCATAGCTACATACATGTTGCCAAGTTTACATGGCAAGTTTAAATGCTAAGTAAGCGTATCATTTGAATAAACAGATAATCTCAATATTTTCTTAAAATATTATACACACTTTCTTTAGTTATATCAAAATAAAAATTTGCATATAGGAAAAAAAAACACTTTATTGTGAGATGATATATTTACTTCTACTTTAATCTAATAATATTTTTCTACGTTAATTTATGTCAAGTATCGGGTGTGTTCCATTCAAGACTTTACAGTCGATTTTTGAAATTATTTAGAGTAAAAAGTTAATAAAAGCTGCTGTTAGCCGTCGACTAGCGTTTGTAATTTTAATTTTAAAATTATGAAAATTCTTTGACAACAGAAGTAATAAAATTTAATGAAATTATTTGGTATTAGTCAGCTAGTTAGTTGAAAAGTAAGAAATGTTCTTCGTTAATTTTTTGCTCGTATAACAAATTTTAATATTTAAAAATCCATTAGAATTGGATGATTTTTTTACCAGCCTGCGTCAATACTCTTGGCTAGATCTTGGCACTCTTAGACCTTTCATTCTCGCTTGCATCCCAACGTTTCGGATTCCATTTGGAAGCGAGAAAATATAACATAGGCTCTGACTATCTATTCGCTTAATCTACGATGTAACATATAGAACATATAGATAAAAGATAGAGTTATTTCCAGGGAAACATATGGCGAATGCGCCGGTGGTAGCGTTAAATAATTTGTGGTTATATCGTAAAATCATTAAGACGAAGAAGACATTCTGTGGATATTGTGTCCATTGTGGAGAAATAGCGGTGCCGAATCCAAGACCAAACCAAGACGATGTTCGTTACGGAGGCGAACATTGTCTGCAAAGAGTAATAAAAACGAACTAAATACCGAGATGTTCTCTTCGAATTCCGCAGGCTTCATCCAGGTCTTTCTGTTTGGCTTGTGGTTTTGGTGATAGATGTTCTCGGGGGTTGCGAGAGACCACACTGCTGTCTGATCACAAGAAAATTCCGACTTGCCGTCATGCGGCAGAACCCTTAGCCGGGAGCATACCAACATTTCTGTACTATGATATATTGAGATATTTTGTGAAAGAAGTTGACATTGCATGTAAAGTATTTTTGCGAATTTATAAGTTGTACATTATAATGCATATATATGGATATTACGTGTGCAAATGGTTGTGTATAACTTTAAAAACCGCTATAATAGTGCCTTTTTGTATGTGAGCAGAGTGTTTACTACCAGTCGACCCCTCCTTACTTCACTCTCACACTATAACAGAAACCCGCCCTACACGATTATTTATTCTCACTGAACACATATTTAATATTTTTCATTTGTTTTCTGAATTATATTCGCAATTCGATTGGAAATTTAATTGTTGATTATGCTACGATCGGGATTTACTACTCGTTTTCCAAAGTACTTGGTTATGTTTGTCTACTTTTACATACACGTATAATTAATTGGTCGGTTAACTTCTTAGGATTTATGTACATGTCTACAGGGTACAGGATTAAAAACATCACCTTACCTTCACCCCTCACTTATGCTCTGCCGATATAACCGCTCTCTGCCGATATAATCGCTCTCTGCCGATAATGCCGGTCATTAGAAAATATACTACAGTATGAATTTTTATCTTCTGAAAACAGATCTCCTAAAATGAACGAAGTCGAAAATAACGCAATATTTAAAACAAAATACAATAGAGGGGAAATACACAAGACTCGATGGAGAGTAATGACACGGTTTGCCTATGGTACATATGCAGTTTCTCCAATAATCTTAGAATAGGCCGGCGACGCGCGACGCGACGCCGCGCGCTAGCTTAAAGTTAATTAAAGAAAAATTTATATGCAATCTGACGTTGCGCTTAGATAAAGGACAAATTATTGTAAAAACACCAAACGCCTCCAAATTTATAATGTAATATTATCACTTTACATTAAGAATAGAATCAACTTACGTGATAATGTTGTTTACGTTTGAAACAAGAAGACATTGTGTAGGTTTGCACTTCACTGAAGAAAAATATCAGTAGCCTTTAACCGAAGTCTGGACATAAACGTAGAAATAAAATCTAACAGTAAAACTGTTTTATGACCTGTATACCCTAATTTACGACAATCGTACAGATTCATGGCCTACAATGGTATGAATCTTTCGAAGTGCCTACCTAAATTAGACCGTAAAGTGAATTCCGACTTTCTCAAAAAAATTGATTAAGGACTTGTAGCATAATCAACATTTTAAGTATTTTACATTAACTGTAAATATTTTTCATTTCTTCTATTATGTGTGTTTGCTTCGCATTATTTGTATCGCAATTTGTTTTTTCTGGCATAAAAAATGGTGAAAATGCTCTTAAATTTTTAATAATTGCTCTGTGTTTTCAAATGCAACATTGCTAATTAGCCACTGTAAAAACAGACCAATAACCCATACATTTTTTATCAAAAACCACACAAATATATATATATATATATATATATATATATATATATATATATATATATATATATATATATATATATATATATATATATACACTCAGGGGAAAAAAAAAAGATTTCATAACTTTTTTATTTTGAGTTCAATTTTCATAATTTTTTTAGCAAACTGTAGATAAACTGATCAGTTTCAACTTGCATATCCAGTATTTTGTTATATGCTTGCGTTTTAGTTATTATACAGGGTTAATTAAAATGTTGTTGTATAACCCTAATTTTAATTTTATAATACCACAGGGTGTCTTACACCCTGTGGTATAATTTCATTACCAATTTCTTGCAAAATACCAAAATACCAATTTTCTTGAAGAACCATACATTCCCCACATTTTGTTTTTTCGTTCATGTTTTTAGGGGTATTGGTTCATTTTTTAGCAAAATGAACTTGTCAGCAATAGTTTACTTGTCACCAACAGTTATATTTGAATAGGAGGCTTTGTTCGTCATTGCGCTAATGTCAGTTTGACAGTGTTTTTTTTTTCGCAAGACCTGCTGTATTCCTACCATTTTTTAAGTGCGGAAAATTGCGCAAAAGCTGTTACTCTTGTTGAAGTTGGTCGTAATTATGAATATGTTGCAAGAATCCTTCATGTTCATCGCTCTACCATCAAAGGAGTAGTCGAACGTTTTAGACAAACTGGCAGAAATAAGCGTGGAACAGGTAATGGCAGAAAACGAAAACCTACTGCTATTGATGATAGATTTCTTCACGTAGAAACTTTGCGGGACCGTCACTTTACGTCAGTAAAGTCAAGAAATCAACTCCAAGAGGTCCGTGGTATAAATGTTAGTCTGCGGACAGTTCGCAGAACACTCAAAGACTTTGGTTTCAAAGCTTGAAGATCAGCAAACTGCATACCCAATTGCTTCCGCGTCACCGCGTAGCTAGACAAATTGATTTTGCTCTGAGAAATTAATTAATACACATAAAGACATGAATTAAAAAATAAAATGGTTCTTCACAATAACTGGTATTTTGCATGAAATTAGTATTGAAATTATGCCACAGGATGTTTTAAAATTAGGGTTCCACAACAACATTTTAATTAACCCTGTATAATGACTAAAACGCAAATATATAACAAAATACCGGATATGCTAGTTGAAATTGGTCATTTTATCAACAGTTTGCTAAAAAAATTATGAGACCTTAAATTTTACCAAATGTTAACTTTTTGGCGTTTTTTGCCCCTGAGTGTATATACAGGGTGATTGGTGGACTGATAGACAAACTTTCAGATGTGATAGTAGAGACCAAGAACAATATTTTTTTAATGTAGACCGCTTTCCAGAAGAGAACAGATTCTGAGATATTTTAATTTTTATATTTTGTAAGAAAAACATCACATCCACTACTTCAAAGTAAAATAAAATCTATGTATCATATTGTAATAAAGTAGCATTCATTCATTAGGTCTTGAAGTAGTGCTTAAATAAGAGTGCATTATACTCGTGTACAAAACGGATGTGCTAAGAAAATAGTTTCATCCACACAAAAAAAATTAAAATAAAGTGAAGATCTCAACTTAAGGCTTCATTTAAAATAAAAAAAATCACTGAATGAGAGTTCAGTAAGCAGATAAACGTTACTTATTTTCGTAGCTTTGATACAAGATCTAAACGACTTTTTAATTCTATGTAGTTAAGGAGATAATACAAAAATTAAAGGAAAACAGTAAAATTCTATTCAAAATTCAGTAAAATGTCTTTAATTTTTGTATTATCTCCATAACTACTTAGAATTAAAACGTTGTTTAGATGTTGTCTCAAAGCTACTAAAATAAGTAACTTTTTGTACTTATTGAACTCTCATTCAGTAATTTTTTTTCTTATAAATGAAACCTAAAGTTGAGGTTTTCACTTTGTTTTAGATTTGTTTTGTGGATTAACTGTTTTTATAGCACTTATCCGGTTATTAGACGAGTATAATGTATTCTCATATGTGTAATACACCATTAGCTAAGGACTGAATGCTACTTTATTATATTAGGATGCATAGATTGGATTAGATTTTACTTTGTAGTAGGGCAAGTGAGGTTTTTCTTCCGAAATATTAAAATTACAATATCTTAAAATCTGTTCACTTTCGGACACCGGTCTGCATGAAAAAAATATTGCTCTTGTTTTGTCTATCGGTCCAACAATCACCGTATATATATATATATATATATATATATATATATATATATATATATATATATATATATATATATATATTGGCATGTTTTTGTGTGTGTTTCGGTGAAAATGATACTATCTGCTGTCTCACTTAACGCTGTTTTGGGCTTTCAAGTTCATGTAACTTGAGTTTCTATCTTAAATTAAGGGCAAGAACAGATCGGAAGGAAACGAAATTCTACTGTCTGTTACGGCGTCGGTTTTCAAATGTGGAAGTATTTTAATTAAAATGATCTATTTTTAACTTTTTTATCTAGAGTACGTTTGAAAAATATCTTAAGATCATCTACGAAAATAAATTAGTTGTCAAAGGAAACGTTTGTTTCGATAGCACATTTAAATGTTTTTTTTTAATATCAACTATTGAATTAACACTTTTTGTTCACTAATGGAGAAAGTTTTACGTTGATAATTTAAATACGCAACGTATATTTTCTTGTAGAATAACGTCAGATGTTTAGCGTCAGGTGTGGTGTAACGCCTCCTAGATCCCAAATAGAGTAGTTTAAAAGTTTTATGATATTTTACTTAATTTTAGACACAGTTATTATATAGAGAATAGTTTAAGAACGTAGACAAACTTGCGATTCACTGACTAACACTAATTCAGATAAACATATGTCCAAATATACTTTGAGAATGTGAAAGATGTTTAGAGTATTCACATTCACACTTGCTGGAAGTTAATGATATAAATTTATCCAAAAATAAACTGATATTTTTGGAAAAAATTATTTTGTGTATTGTACTATGCATTTAGATAACCTCAGTGATAATATTTTAGAAAAAAATTACTTACGCAAATCATTTTCTGTCTCTATAGTAGTCTATCTATAGTAGTCTATCTTCCACCGATAAAGATACCTCTTGTATTTACAGTATTTACTGTCAAGATGTGACAAAATTGTACAATTTTTATGTACCACAGATTTTAATTTGATTTGGATGATTGGTGCTATAAAAGAACTATGTGTAAATAATTAGTGTGAACTGTTTTTGCCCATTACTATTATTCACCTACTTAAACTAAAATTTCATCTCAAAAACTCAAGTTACGTGCAAGAAGTCACGGTAATTTACCTATATTAATGCGGTTTTTGGTTTTCGCTTCCTCAACTCTTTCTTTTATGTAAATTATCAACTGGAAGGAAGACGACGGTTAGTAAATATGAGAAAGCGTACAAAAAGCCTATCCCGAAAAACTACATCCTCACCACAGGCAATCACTCTCAAGAGGACGGTTTAGATAATGTTAGCAAGATACTAACACTTGGTTCTGGAAGTGTATCATCTTTCGGGTAAGTAGTTAAGGAAAATCACAATTATGTACAGCACGGTGCATCATACATGGTAGCGTCTTTGGCGCTTCCAAATGAAAACGGGCTCATTTCCCTATTGGCAATACTTTAGAAAACAGCGCCTTCTCAAAATGTGGCACCATAATTATAATCTCAGGTTAATTAGTTATATTACCTATCTATCTTCAAATGCTTCAAAAGATCCACTTACATACATATATAGTAGCTCTTACTAGGTTACCATTATAACAAACGAAAAAAAAATAATTTTGTTATTGGAACTGCAACTTATATTGCAAACCCTACTAAAGGAGTATCATCATATCTAAATAAACATTTTGTTATTGCTGACAAAAGTAATAATTCACTAGAACGTTTCATTAAAAAGAATTAAAAAAATGTTAATAGAAGCCATAAGAAGAGTTATATAAGTCAACCTATTGCACTTTCAATAACTAAATTAAAAATTTTTTCATTTGTTTATAAGGCTAAACTACTTTGATTGCCAATTTATAAGCACTTGTTATTAGGACCTGCAATGAAATTAGTTAGAAAAACTACCTACTACTCTTATATTAGCGAAACAATAATTGTGATGGAAATAAAAGATTTATTTATATACAAATAATTTTTGAAGAGATTTTGTTGTTAAATACGATATATGAATCAAAAGTCGATATGTGGCTTCACATATTTATAATTACAATTAATTGCGCAATGTGAAATAGGTAATAAATAATTGATCAATTTAATTTATATGCTACACGATACATTTACTAATACTAAGTTCGAAAATTTATTAGACCAGTCAATTTATATATCCGACCTTGCAAAGGTATGTATGTACTTCTAATGTTTTAATATGCTGTAAGAGCATAATATGTCAATAGTAAGAAAGTTTCCAGCTTCGAGAGACCTGTGCGACTTACGCAATGCCCAAAAAACAATGAAAATTGTGCACTCGTTTCAGTTATTTGTCAATATCTCCTAAATTGTGCGACCTACAGAAAAAGTCATTCTATAATTTTTTTAAAGTAGATTCAATGTGCCCCAATTTAAGCCCGAACTGAGCTTAGTATGTTCAGAACTTTCCGAGAAACAGCTCCTCAAAAATTGTCAATTTCTTCCAAAAAGTTTCCTTTTGATAATCTCACCAAATATCGACAAAAGTACTCATCCCACGAGACAAGTCCTGGATAGTGAATTTGTAGTACTTACATTTATTTAGCTTTAATATGAGGTCAGAGGAATGCCCGTATGGCCAACAGTTCCCTCAAAAATAGCATCAAACCAAAATTTCGAAAAAAAATTACCAAAAAATCAATTAAACGATTCACATATATAGTAACGTTTTTATTGTTTTTTATTAAAAAAAAATGTACTTGCAATATAATTAAAGTGTAACAATCTTACATTTAGAGTAATAATTAATATTACATGATACTAAACTAACCTACAACATTATAATTTCCTTTGTTTGTCGATCCTGGCTTTGAAAAATCCTCAATGAGTCCCTGAGCAGGTGACTCATCAACTCGTTCGGCACATATAGAGGCAGGGTCGTCATCATCGGTATCGGTATACTCATGATAAATAGACGAAACTTTCTGGCATGATTTACCACAGCAAAGTTGACATAGTGCTGAGCATTTTAATCCGACATTGCAACAGCTGCATCCCCCACTACATCCTTTTCTGCATTTGCAAGACAGCAAGCGTAGTAAATTCTGAGATGTGGTGCTATGAAAAGCTGGTAGCGAAAGCGATTCGAACTATCCTTTATATCATCAGCAAAATTTACTTATAATTTATTTGTATAGTACCTATATAAGTATTGATGTTTGTTGTCCTCAAAACTATTTACATTTTTGTATATTTATTTGCAAATTATTGGTATTTTGGGCTTTCCTCGTGGATTGAGAACTTTTCCCAAGATTTGGCAAGATACATGGCCAAAACGAAACTTTTACACTTTTTGAAAAAAATTGTCAATTTTTGAGGAGCCATATCTCGAAAAATTCGGAACATATGGAGCTCGGTTTCAGCTTGAATTGTTGAAAATATAACTCATTAATTCGCTTTAAAAATGGATAGAGGAACTTTTTCCGTAGGACGCATACTTTAGGAGATATTGAGCAAGATCCGAAATAAGTGCAAACATTTTTTGGGAATTGCTAAGCTCACACATGTTTTTCGAAGCTGCACACTTGGTATGTTACTACTGGCATAGGTCTTAACATCGTGTTACAAAATTAGAACTACAGAATCTTTTGCAAGGTGGATCAGCTTTTCATGCATACATTTGACTGGTCTATGTAGCAACCAAACTTATGTACAAATGTGAAAACACACCACATATTTGAAAAGTTTCTTTGAATAAATCATTATGAATACTCCTATTTGAGCGAATAATACAAATAACAATAAAGATACTTTTTGTTTACGAAATGCCAACACCCCACTACCGTCTACAAAAGATATATCCTTTATGATCTACAACACCCTGTGAGAAAGGAGATGAATGAGCATTATTTTAGTTTTCGCCCTGTAGGTACAGCAATTTTCCATGAATGCAAGCGTTTTCATTGAGTTTGGTAGATCATCATAGTATATATGCTCATTAGTTGTCTGGGCTTTGTAACCTAATGCAATGCTCAATTTTAGAGAAATTTGAAAGCTTGAAAATTAATTAATACGTAAGTTGACTAACCTTAAATTACTAATGAACAGCTCAGTTTCTATTTTAAGAATTATTTGGCAGCGTTAAAGTTGACAACCAGGTTGGGGAATTGCGATTACAATAAGAAATGTAAATGAGGCATTTAGGTAATCGTAATTCGTGTTGCTATCATTTGTTTGTCAAATTTATAGCTGCCATACAAAATTAATTAGATTCGGCAAGCTTGCTTTTTGGAGAAGTCAGTCATGCCCCAGCTTTCAGTTACTCATAGCTTCCTAGATATTCGGCTGCTAATAAATATCAGTGGTGGGTGTAGGAACTGAGGCATCTCGTTTTTTAAATCGAACAGCGACCTTAGTATTAAAGATCATATATCAACGATCAGCTAATCTGCCAACTAGCCAATCTAATCTGATCGATATAATAAATTCATTTGTATACTGACCTATTAGCTATGCCATTCTATGTACGTGAAGGGAGAAATATATGTGTACGTATTATACAGTATCCGCAAAGAAGTTCCCATCATTCGGAGATTTTTCTTATTACTTCGTATAGGTAAAAGTTTCCATCAGCATGTTGTTGCTATTCTTTACTTGTAAAAATTTCCAGAAAATAGACCTTACATTACCTATCCTAATTGACAATTTACAAAAAACTTATATAAAATAAGGCTTTGCTATAACAAAATTTTATTATAGAAAGATAATTAAATCCAATTTTTTTTCCAATTTCACATCTTTATTTACATATTTACATCCAAATCTAAGGTTATGATAAGAAGTTACAGTGTGCAATTGTTGATATTGTATGACAAACCAAATACTAAACCAGTCAACAAAGGCTGATTCTAGATACTAGTTTGTAAAATCAGTATGTCATTCCTAATAATTACAGAAAATGATGCATGACGGAAAATTTTCTGCTGATAGGTGAACATTTCCAGCCTATCTATTTCCAGTCAGGGTTGAAAATCATCTAATAAAATTGTCTGTCAACTTGAATAACCACAGAAATTGTCCTTCAATTTGTTAAATTCACTACCAAATTTTTGACAAATGTTTCTTCTTTCTTAATCTTTCAGATTTCAATGTCCTTGACAATAAATCATCCTCTTGTTCAAGAAATTATAACATATGAAATCACCTACATAATAAATCAAAGGTTGAATGAAATGAATCAACATTAACAAATTATTTAAAAAATATTTTTGTTTTGTGTTGTTTTAGAAGAAGTCGCGAAGAAGAGTTTCCATATGATGTGGTATTTTTGCGGACATGTGTTTACGTTGGATATCAAAGACTTTACTTAAATTAACCAAACATTAATTATGTTTCTCATTTTACAAAAATAGTGACTCTCGTCCAGTATTTGCGATAATACATTATTTTACAAATTGTATATTTCATAAAGAAACAGAAAATATTTCAAAAAAAAACACACATGTCGCTAATGAAGGAATCTAATTGCTATTCCATGAGACAATCTTCCATGAGACAATCTTCATACCAAACGTTACCTACATGTATGGAGCTTCCTGTTTCAGAGATAAAATGTAAAAACTCGTAAGTTTCCAACTTAGAAATCTTAAAAATTTTAGAAAAACGATTTTAACGACCGACAGACATTTTATAAAATATTATGCAGACTTCAGATTGTCGTTTTAAGTATATAAATATGAAACGGCAAATTTATAAACAAGTATTCACGTCACATGCGCTATTTATATTTGACCTTAATATCTTTATATCGCTGCATGCCACGGTAAAAAAGGATGTCTTAAAATTCCACCAGCCACCGCTGATAAATACTGAAAAATCGAGTTATCTTCGGCTGATAAATCTGGTAAACCAAAGCATTATTTCATGGGGTGCTAGTTTTTAGTCAATTATGCTACTATATAATTTAGTAATAGTGGATCCGAGTTACTCCATCGCATTTCGTATAACCTTTGACTTTCAGGTTAAAAGAATATTTGATAGAAGATCGTGAACCTCAGGTATTTTATTGTATTCGTTTTACCATATGAATTAATTTTCAAGCTATTCTAAAATGTACGTGTTAACTAATATTACTAACATTATAGCAATGATATACATATTTTAAAATGTAGCTAAAAGTATTATTGATAACTGGCTATAATGGTAGTAGTGTTTCCCTGTTTTTCTCGCAGAATGTAACTAAAACATTTTTTTATTAGCCGCGCTGATTCCCAAAGAGTGCTGTTTCGACCATCCAATCATATGGGATCTGGAGGACCATCGCATTTCCAGTTAGTGTCCTACAATTACATTATTTTTAAACTCTTTTATGTACCGTTCAACATTGTAATCATATACCAAGTAGAATCGAATCTCTGTTTTTGAGGAATTGTCTAAATTATGATATGTTCTAATGCTCTGATGTTAATTTTTTAGGGAGCATAAAATTCAGCAACTCAAACGAATGGGAGTTGGTTCAGCTAGTGAAGATGACCAGGGACAATCAGGTTCGTAATTGGTTTAATAATATACTATTGGTGTGAGTTTGATTACCCCAGTGAAATTGTGGATAAAATATCAACGGGTGTACAGATTGATTTCACAGTAGAATGAAGTTCCATTTTTTTAAATTTATATAAACGGTGAAAGTCACGCCGGACGCTTCTTCACCACTTCACTGTTGGTTCAACTGGTTCATCACTTCAATAATATTCCGATGGAGAATATATCAAGAAAATGTTGGAAGTTTCAAATAGGCTGTTCGTTAGTTTCTAAACTAAAAGAGAAATAAAGGGTTTGCTTATTTCGTGTTCGAAGAAATAATTTATTGTGCCGTAGTAACATGTGACTTTATTATCATATATATAGCCTTTCACTTTACTCTTACGTAATCCTTCTTTCTTTTCCTTTCAAGAATAAAGGACTACATAATATACAAGGGGTACATAAACTGTGCATAATATACAAGGGGTCATCTACAAATATTTAGATATATTTGAGTAACATTTTGTGTAATTCACTTGGAAAGTCCATGCAGAATTTCTCAACAATTTCTCAAGAATCAACCTCAAGTTGCTACATATATATTTAGTTGGCTCCAAAATCTAAACATCAAAAGTCGTCAATATTGCGCCGCACCAGCATGTTGAATTGACTTTGAGCATTAGGTATAACCAATAACGGTGGTTACAGCGGTTAGTTCGTTATTGGTTATAACCACTGGCGGTGACATTTCAAATAAGAGAAGCAATTCTTAGAAAACTGCTTATTTGTAGTGTTACTGAATTTTTATCATTTTTGTATAGCGTAACGTATTACTACAGATAGTTAAATTAAATTGATCAAATTGGTTGCTTGCTTAAAATAATAGGGACACAGTCGCATTTAAACCATTACAATAATAAAGATACAGATTTCTTAAAAAATGCGGCATTTGACTGTTAAAAAAACTAGGCCTTTAAAGTTTCTTCGATAATCTTTTTGTATCTATTTTTACAACCATTCCAGGCTGACTTTGTATTTTTAACTGAAATCATGTATATCATATTATTTATATACATGACATGTTCGTTCGTGGTCGCGTTTACTCGGACATGATATCCTTATCAAATGTTATGAATACATAATAAATATCTCTATTGCTATTAGAGAATTATAATAATTAAACTAGTTCTAGTTTTTGTCCAGTAACAAAACCGGATTGTTTTATATAATTCAATTTAATATACAATAAATTTAAGTATGTACTTTAATGAAAGCAATGATATTAAACATGTTTTTATGAATAAAAAAAAATCTAAAAAAATGATTACCTGAAAATGTCTCAATGAATATACTTACTCATTTTCTTTTTCCCAAAGGCGAGGAGGAATCTGTTTCATTCATCGATCTCCAACATAACAACCTCAAGCTGCCCGAAAAGAAGGGTATTTTGAAGAAACACGATTACGGAATGATGATGGGAGATGGAAAGGACAGCTGGGGCGACAGTGCTCAGGCGGATGAAATAATGAGCCAAGCCGAGGCCAGTATGGCGCAGTTAATGAGCACATCGGGTGCCTCGGATGTGGAACGAACCTTGAAGACCCTGAATGGCTATCACGAAGATATCATCAAGGCTTTGAGAACAGCTGCCTCTCATAGAGGCACTTCCACGCCATCCGGAAGCAGTAGCGCACTCAGCGAAGAGCTTCTACGTAGAAGCCTAGCCCAGTGCGCCGAAAGCTACTCGGATTATAAAAGGAGCGGGAGCAAGGAAAATGTGTGCGAACAGCAGGTGAGTTTTCGTACATTTAGTACCTTCGAACAAGATACTTACATCCTATGAACGTTAACAATTTTGTTATTTTACATGAGACACCGGGTATATGTTGGTAGGTTGATTCAGTTTTTAAATTTTGTTGCGAAAAAAAAATTAATGCAGTGTTGCGTTATTATATAACTAAATATATTCGATCTCAAGATAGGCGAATAAGTCATCACCATAATATCACAGTTCCACTATTGACTTGATAACTATATAAATAATCTATTTTTATTTGAAAATGTAAACTTAGAAGGTCCAGAAATACTTATACTATACTTTATTTAAATTTATATTGACATATTATTTTAATTTTCACCACTTATATAACTATACTTATAATAACTGCCCCACTTACATAACTATATTTAAAACATAAGAGGAAGGAGGTTATTAACGTATATAGCTGTAAGTTTTTATGGGTTTCTAAGATCGGATAATGTAACGTAATCGGATAATGAAGCTTTGAAAATTTCAGGACCGATATTTCCTGAAAAAGAGACGCTAGGAATTCAGTTCCTGATACAATACAATATGGTATACCGCGTACAGGATATCAAGACTCAGGCTCAACAGGTCTCAACTCAGACCTGAAGAGATCTGATTACGCCGCACTATAAATATAAAATAGTTTTCGGAACCTACTCCGAAACCTATAGATTTTACTAAATCTAAGTATGCTTCATAAAATCCCAAAAAGCAGCTATCATGGTAAAATATTGTGAAATTTAGTTTTCACGTTTTTAAAATTAAACATTTTTCGTTAAAAAGAGGCGATAAGAACTCAGAGCCGTTATCTAATGTAATACAAGTTGGTATGCCGGAAAATAAAATTAAATTCTTCGTTACTGCTACTTTATAAGATTTTTCAAGTAAAAATAAAACAGATATATATATATATATATATATATATATATATATATATATATATATATATATATATATATATATATATATATATATATATATGTATATATATATATATATATATATATATATATATATATATATATATATATATATATATATATATATATATATATATATATATATATATATATATACTTACCTTACCTACTGAAAGTCACTATACACCCTTGTGATGAAATATTGTAAATCTCTCACAATACATACAAGTATATATTAAAGCAGTATTTTCAATGTTAATGTTAATTTTGGTTGTTAATTGCTAGGTGGTGATAGAACACGAAGACGAAGATGACGACGAGGTGCCCCCTTGTGGTCCCATCCGCATTCGAAATCTGGAGGATCTCATCCGGCAACTGGAACACCACTCCCGCCACATGAGCCCCAGTGGCTCCGAAGATATCAGAATGTCGGAAACTGAAGCGGATCGTCATTATCGACAGGAATCCTCCTCAGCCTGCAGCGAGAGCTCTCATCAATCACACAGGGACTCGCGGTTCGTCTACGGCCGATATAGGCAGCCCACGGGCCGGCTGCCTTATCCGCATCCGCACTCCCACCACCAGGCCGAGGAGGATAGCATTTACGAGAGCGCTGACCACGACAGGGGGGCACCGTGTGGCGACACCCCTGACAGCGAAAGGTATGCAACATCCTACTTCACTGTCCATTCATCATTCATTAGCATGCTAGTCCCTATATTTTGAACTTATTGCAGCAGAGGCAACTGTTGAGGGATTTGTTCCGTGCTTATCTAGTTTCGTTGATCATCCTGTTAAACGTCTTAGAAGATATACTTGAATATATACTTTTGGTGTTTTCTGTTTCTTATTATATTATAGTTTAATTTTTAGTATACGAAACGTTGGACGTCAAATATTATTCGAAAATATCTCATACATAAAGCGACAGAACATTAATAAATTAATAGTAAAAATGATTTTTAAAAACAATATTTTATTTAAATGCTCTAAAAACAAGAAAATAAAATTTATATATTAAATTAAACCCATCAATTTGTCACATTACGCAATTTATATGATTATATGAAGCTTGTCGCGATATTTTTCTATTTTGTAAAAAAAAAATTTTTCCTTATAATTACTTGTGTGTCAATATGAAGTTACATGTATTACATGTTACATGTTACGTGAATGTATTCTTGTTTATCTAAACAGGTAAAGCTTTTATATCATATAAATTATATCCTATAAATTGTGTAATTTAATAAATTGATGAGTTTCATGTAATATAAACTTTATTTTCTTCTTTTTAGAACATTTAAATAAAGCATGTTGTTTTGATGTTTTTTTAAGATTAATAAATTTTTTATTTTTTAGTTATCATTGGACATGTTTCCAAGTCTGTTCATTTCATTTAATACGTCATTGTGGCATGGTCGTTTGCCTGTTAATTTAGTATAGTCTAGTTTTTCAATAAGGAGATCTTCTAGTGATTTGACTACTTAACTCTACTTATTTCAGCTTGAAGCTTACCTGTGCCTACAAAACACAGTTCTGGGTTTGACTTTGGAGCATTCCTTCTCCTAGACAGGTTACAAACGAATGTTATTGACGCCCATATCACCCAAAACACACAAGTCAAATTACAAGTGATAGTATAAAGCCAGGCAAGGCGTAATTTAAAAATTCAGTTGCAAGATTTGACCCGAACAATTTCACCTCAAAATCCTAATCGGTGACACCAAAAATCCCGGGATAACAAAATTTCAGACCGATTAGAGTAACTGAGCTTTTGATCGCCATCTTAGATCCGCCATCTTGAAATTTTTTATCGCCAGCAGTTGACCCTTGTCGGTCCCTACAACATTTGTCGAGCACCACCAAACTATCCTTTGCTGAGTTTATAACTCTTTAACATTGGTATAGCGGCCATCTTGTTTTCCGCCATTTTTATTTTTTCCCTTGAACCCTTTCATTTGATATCCTATCTGGGGGTGTCTATCATGGGGATAGACACCCCCAGTGGGGATGTCTATCATGGGGGTGCATAAAAAACACAGTCCACCATCTTTGGGAGTCCTTCATATTGGATTTAGAGTTACATCATTTTATTTTCGCATTCTTCTCAGCATACCCTTTCATTTGATACGCATTACCCATGTCATGAAGTGGATAGAAAATAACTAGCCCGGCACCAGTACACAACCGGTTTCAAGAATAAGTAGTTCCGAAAACTAAATTATATAAGTAGCCAAAACTGGAAATTTTGTTAGATGATTTTATCATAGTAACTACTCAAAGCCATGTTAATGATACTGTCCGCAAAGTTAGTATAATTTTGCATTTATGTACGCTTCCTAAGCCATTTGAAAATATTACACTGAGCTTCAATTGTTTTCTGGCGACATTACTTATCAGATTTAGATTTTCTTTCCGGTGAATCAACTGAATGTAAGTAAGTCACGTTCCCAGATTTACAACTGACTACTTATTTATCATGTCATCTCTCTGGGGCATGGATATGATGTCCTTTCTGTGTATACAAAATTCTCCTAATCAATTGACGGAGTACATCGTAGCTTCTAGTATGTAGAAAACTTGTTCGCCTCTAAAATTGTGGAAGCTATTTGATAAAACGAACACTAGCTCTCCAAATAATCAACATCTAGTCTAAATAAATTCAAGTTTATTCACTTTATTTCCTTTGGCCATTGTTTCAATGAGTTTCAACGAGAGTTTTTGTTTAGATTTGAATTTCCATGAGTTATTTACCAAGTAAATGTAACGAAGAGTGAAGAAACCGGCCCTTAAGCTGTGTTTGTACTGAGCTAACTATCTTCTGTTAGCTCAGTACTTATGTAAGGGTTGGTTGTATATTTTAACTGTTCTGGAGCATCTAATAGTTGCTGAATTCCATCTTCTTCATCTGCCAATATCTGATTAGTTGAACTGAAATGTAGTGAAACGTATTACAAACTGTCCAGATCCAAATTTATTCAGTTAAGCCACTTTATTAGACGCTTCGGCAGCAGTCAGACGTCATCATATTTCAGATAACGTCTAAATGCCTTCACTGTCGAGTCCTTATTAATCTATGTATAAGCGAAATATTGAACAGGTTCACCATTCTTAAAATAATTATATATTATTTTTAAGTTTATTGTATATTGTTTTTAAATGAGCATTTTATATCGCGAAGGAGAAACCACTTGAGAAACAGCTTTGATGTGCAAACAAACCATCATAGAAACTAGATAACCATGGCAATATCCGAAAAAAATTGTTTGATAATACATAATATTATCATGTAGTCCAGGCAATGGGTACAAAACAAAGTTTTGTCTATTCGCAAAAAGTCGAAAAGAAATGAGATTTGGTACGATGGTAGACATAGATCTCTTGATAGTACATCTGACTTTGCGACCTCGGGGATTGCCGTTCAAGGGGGGCTTGAAAACTCCCGCTGCGCCGTTGTTCTCTATCACTAAAAATATTTCATATAAAATATTCAGAGAACAAAATTGTGCATAATTTTGTTCTTTTTAATTTTTCGTTTGCGTTTCGTTGCCATACTACAGCGCGCCAATGTTGGTGGTTGATTTGCAATTTCCATGAAAATCATATTTTCAACGCGGATTACGACGAAGATCGACCTCAAATAATTCTCTATTTTTTTTTCTGAAAGAGCAATGTTTTCTGTGTCTGCAGTTGCCTGATTTGCTAGGTTTAGTTGTATATCACAAAAAAATTTGGCGAGCCGTAGAACGAAAACTGAATGTTGGTCTGAACATAGTCTAACAACTGAATATTGGAATGCTATTGGTCACAAACGAAAAATTGATAGGATCAAAATTATGCACAATTTTGTTCTATACCTACAGATTTTAAATGAACGATAGCATTTTTTTTTTTGATTTTTTTCGATAGCACTTGCAACGACGGCGCTATTTCCCGGAAAGCACCGCTCTGCTGAGATGACGTCTCCCGACCCCTTGAGCGGCATTCTCCCTTGATCACGAACTCAGGTGTACTATCCTATGTCTACCATCCCACCAAATTTCATTTCTTTCCCACCTTTTGCGATCTAAAACCCCCATAGCCATAGACCTATGCAAAAAATAGTTGTTAAATAGAACTAATTCACACAAACAGCGGGATTCAATTTTTTATTTCGTTGTTGGTATTCTTTTTGACATGCTAAATGTCTCAAACAATGTTATTAAGCAAAATGCGTATTTTTGGCCGCAATCTAGAAAAAAATTTAAAAAACAAAAAAAATCGTGTGTGGTATCAAATTACGGAAAATTCCATGCTGAACAAGATTATGATATTGGTATTAAAAAATAAAAGTAAATAACAAAATAGTGACCGAAAAACTGAAAGCTTGTGTAGTGTTTAGAAAAGCTAAATCTAATAGTCTGCTTCAGTTTCTTCTTCACTTTCTTGCTGTGTCGTATTTGTGAAATCTCTACCAGAACAGTTACAATATATCTCAGTACATTCCACACCATAACTTCGACACGTACATCTACCACTACCGCACGGCTCATTTGTAACTCTGGTGCAGTGGCGGCTCGTCAGGGTAGGCAAGGTAGGCGTCGTCTACCCTTAGAAATGTGTTGGTCCCTCGCTCCTCAAAACCATTACAATAATTAATAATTATAGTAATAATTTCTCCTATTATACCTACATATTACTAAAAGTGAACCATACCAGCGCAGCGTATCTACTTGTTAGTGCACTGAAAATGACCGTATCGGCAATACGGCAATGTAAGTCAGGTCAGGCACTCTATCCCATCGCCTGAATTCGATGTTCCGCACGTCAGTTACAAGGTATGACAAGCGGAGCATAACGGTATTTGTCGCACTGCCGCACAGAGGTCATTTGTGATGAATTAGGCAGTAATAAATACAAATGTAAAAATTTTAGGCGTTAACTGTGCCTAAGTTATGAAAAGTTTGAACTAAATTTAAGGGCGTATTCCTAGACCAATTTTAGGTAGAAAAGTTTATATAAACATGTGTCATAAAATGTCTGGTTTTCAATTGTCATTTTTTTTACACGGGTTTTTATTAATATTTCAAAGGTTCTTCTCCCGATTCTCTGAAATTTGGCAGTGCCATTTTTAGCAATAAAGACCTCTTTTAGCCCCAACTAATTAAAAATATTAGTTCCAAATGAACTGTTCTCCATTTTTTTTAAATAAATTTGATAAACCAGGTTGTTTTTTTTTAAGTTAAGTAAATATAGGTATCTTCTTATTATATAATAGCAGAGGAATGAGACAAACTGAAAATAAATTTAAATCCCAATTTTCATCATGTTGCTCGCTAAATTTTTGCTTTTAATATGGGTGTCCTGCACTGCCATCACATCCCCACTTGTATCTAATAGTAATTTCATTTTTTGAGACATTTTGAGGTAGGTTATTATCTAGATCTTGCTGAGATTCTATGATTTTTTTTACTGTGTGGTCAACGAGGGCCTGAAGGTTAACCTAAGCGGATATG
>CAXKVY010001263.1:0-24788 GCA_964058915.1 Tetropium fuscum | reverse complement strand
AGTGTTACTGAATTTTTATCATTTTTGTATAGCGTAACGTATTACTACAGATAGTTAAATTAAATTGATCAAATTGGTTGCTTGCTTAAAATAATAGGGACACAGTCGCATTTAAACCATTACAATAATAAAGATACAGATTTCTTAAAAAATGCGGCATTTGACTGTTAAAAAAACTAGGCCTTTAAAGTTTCTTCGATAATCTTTTTGTATCTATTTTTACAACCATTCCAGGCTGACTTTGTATTTTTAACTGAAATCATGTATATCATATTATTTATATACATGACATGTTCGTTCGTGGTCGCGTTTACTCGGACATGATATCCTTATCAAATGTTATGAATACATAATAAATATCTCTATTGCTATTAGAGAATTATAATAATTAAACTAGTTCTAGTTTTTGTCCAGTAACAAAACCGGATTGTTTTATATAATTCAATTTAATATACAATAAATTTAAGTATGTACTTTAATGAAAGCAATGATATTAAACATGTTTTTATGAATAAAAAAAAATCTAAAAAAATGATTACCTGAAAATGTCTCAATGAATATACTTACTCATTTTCTTTTTCCCAAAGGCGAGGAGGAATCTGTTTCATTCATCGATCTCCAACATAACAACCTCAAGCTGCCCGAAAAGAAGGGTATTTTGAAGAAACACGATTACGGAATGATGATGGGAGATGGAAAGGACAGCTGGGGCGACAGTGCTCAGGCGGATGAAATAATGAGCCAAGCCGAGGCCAGTATGGCGCAGTTAATGAGCACATCGGGTGCCTCGGATGTGGAACGAACCTTGAAGACCCTGAATGGCTATCACGAAGATATCATCAAGGCTTTGAGAACAGCTGCCTCTCATAGAGGCACTTCCACGCCATCCGGAAGCAGTAGCGCACTCAGCGAAGAGCTTCTACGTAGAAGCCTAGCCCAGTGCGCCGAAAGCTACTCGGATTATAAAAGGAGCGGGAGCAAGGAAAATGTGTGCGAACAGCAGGTGAGTTTTCGTACATTTAGTACCTTCGAACAAGATACTTACATCCTATGAACGTTAACAATTTTGTTATTTTACATGAGACACCGGGTATATGTTGGTAGGTTGATTCAGTTTTTAAATTTTGTTGCGAAAAAAAAATTAATGCAGTGTTGCGTTATTATATAACTAAATATATTCGATCTCAAGATAGGCGAATAAGTCATCACCATAATATCACAGTTCCACTATTGACTTGATAACTATATAAATAATCTATTTTTATTTGAAAATGTAAACTTAGAAGGTCCAGAAATACTTATACTATACTTTATTTAAATTTATATTGACATATTATTTTAATTTTCACCACTTATATAACTATACTTATAATAACTGCCCCACTTACATAACTATATTTAAAACATAAGAGGAAGGAGGTTATTAACGTATATAGCTGTAAGTTTTTATGGGTTTCTAAGATCGGATAATGTAACGTAATCGGATAATGAAGCTTTGAAAATTTCAGGACCGATATTTCCTGAAAAAGAGACGCTAGGAATTCAGTTCCTGATACAATACAATATGGTATACCGCGTACAGGATATCAAGACTCAGGCTCAACAGGTCTCAACTCAGACCTGAAGAGATCTGATTACGCCGCACTATAAATATAAAATAGTTTTCGGAACCTACTCCGAAACCTATAGATTTTACTAAATCTAAGTATGCTTCATAAAATCCCAAAAAGCAGCTATCATGGTAAAATATTGTGAAATTTAGTTTTCACGTTTTTAAAATTAAACATTTTTCGTTAAAAAGAGGCGATAAGAACTCAGAGCCGTTATCTAATGTAATACAAGTTGGTATGCCGGAAAATAAAATTAAATTCTTCGTTACTGCTACTTTATAAGATTTTTCAAGTAAAAATAAAACAGATATATATATATATATATATATATATATATATATATATATATATATATATATATATATATATATATATATATATATATATATGTATATATATATATATATATATATATATATATATATATATATATATATATATATATATATATATATATATATATATATATATATATATATATACTTACCTTACCTACTGAAAGTCACTATACACCCTTGTGATGAAATATTGTAAATCTCTCACAATACATACAAGTATATATTAAAGCAGTATTTTCAATGTTAATGTTAATTTTGGTTGTTAATTGCTAGGTGGTGATAGAACACGAAGACGAAGATGACGACGAGGTGCCCCCTTGTGGTCCCATCCGCATTCGAAATCTGGAGGATCTCATCCGGCAACTGGAACACCACTCCCGCCACATGAGCCCCAGTGGCTCCGAAGATATCAGAATGTCGGAAACTGAAGCGGATCGTCATTATCGACAGGAATCCTCCTCAGCCTGCAGCGAGAGCTCTCATCAATCACACAGGGACTCGCGGTTCGTCTACGGCCGATATAGGCAGCCCACGGGCCGGCTGCCTTATCCGCATCCGCACTCCCACCACCAGGCCGAGGAGGATAGCATTTACGAGAGCGCTGACCACGACAGGGGGGCACCGTGTGGCGACACCCCTGACAGCGAAAGGTATGCAACATCCTACTTCACTGTCCATTCATCATTCATTAGCATGCTAGTCCCTATATTTTGAACTTATTGCAGCAGAGGCAACTGTTGAGGGATTTGTTCCGTGCTTATCTAGTTTCGTTGATCATCCTGTTAAACGTCTTAGAAGATATACTTGAATATATACTTTTGGTGTTTTCTGTTTCTTATTATATTATAGTTTAATTTTTAGTATACGAAACGTTGGACGTCAAATATTATTCGAAAATATCTCATACATAAAGCGACAGAACATTAATAAATTAATAGTAAAAATGATTTTTAAAAACAATATTTTATTTAAATGCTCTAAAAACAAGAAAATAAAATTTATATATTAAATTAAACCCATCAATTTGTCACATTACGCAATTTATATGATTATATGAAGCTTGTCGCGATATTTTTCTATTTTGTAAAAAAAAAATTTTTCCTTATAATTACTTGTGTGTCAATATGAAGTTACATGTATTACATGTTACATGTTACGTGAATGTATTCTTGTTTATCTAAACAGGTAAAGCTTTTATATCATATAAATTATATCCTATAAATTGTGTAATTTAATAAATTGATGAGTTTCATGTAATATAAACTTTATTTTCTTCTTTTTAGAACATTTAAATAAAGCATGTTGTTTTGATGTTTTTTTAAGATTAATAAATTTTTTATTTTTTAGTTATCATTGGACATGTTTCCAAGTCTGTTCATTTCATTTAATACGTCATTGTGGCATGGTCGTTTGCCTGTTAATTTAGTATAGTCTAGTTTTTCAATAAGGAGATCTTCTAGTGATTTGACTACTTAACTCTACTTATTTCAGCTTGAAGCTTACCTGTGCCTACAAAACACAGTTCTGGGTTTGACTTTGGAGCATTCCTTCTCCTAGACAGGTTACAAACGAATGTTATTGACGCCCATATCACCCAAAACACACAAGTCAAATTACAAGTGATAGTATAAAGCCAGGCAAGGCGTAATTTAAAAATTCAGTTGCAAGATTTGACCCGAACAATTTCACCTCAAAATCCTAATCGGTGACACCAAAAATCCCGGGATAACAAAATTTCAGACCGATTAGAGTAACTGAGCTTTTGATCGCCATCTTAGATCCGCCATCTTGAAATTTTTTATCGCCAGCAGTTGACCCTTGTCGGTCCCTACAACATTTGTCGAGCACCACCAAACTATCCTTTGCTGAGTTTATAACTCTTTAACATTGGTATAGCGGCCATCTTGTTTTCCGCCATTTTTATTTTTTCCCTTGAACCCTTTCATTTGATATCCTATCTGGGGGTGTCTATCATGGGGATAGACACCCCCAGTGGGGATGTCTATCATGGGGGTGCATAAAAAACACAGTCCACCATCTTTGGGAGTCCTTCATATTGGATTTAGAGTTACATCATTTTATTTTCGCATTCTTCTCAGCATACCCTTTCATTTGATACGCATTACCCATGTCATGAAGTGGATAGAAAATAACTAGCCCGGCACCAGTACACAACCGGTTTCAAGAATAAGTAGTTCCGAAAACTAAATTATATAAGTAGCCAAAACTGGAAATTTTGTTAGATGATTTTATCATAGTAACTACTCAAAGCCATGTTAATGATACTGTCCGCAAAGTTAGTATAATTTTGCATTTATGTACGCTTCCTAAGCCATTTGAAAATATTACACTGAGCTTCAATTGTTTTCTGGCGACATTACTTATCAGATTTAGATTTTCTTTCCGGTGAATCAACTGAATGTAAGTAAGTCACGTTCCCAGATTTACAACTGACTACTTATTTATCATGTCATCTCTCTGGGGCATGGATATGATGTCCTTTCTGTGTATACAAAATTCTCCTAATCAATTGACGGAGTACATCGTAGCTTCTAGTATGTAGAAAACTTGTTCGCCTCTAAAATTGTGGAAGCTATTTGATAAAACGAACACTAGCTCTCCAAATAATCAACATCTAGTCTAAATAAATTCAAGTTTATTCACTTTATTTCCTTTGGCCATTGTTTCAATGAGTTTCAACGAGAGTTTTTGTTTAGATTTGAATTTCCATGAGTTATTTACCAAGTAAATGTAACGAAGAGTGAAGAAACCGGCCCTTAAGCTGTGTTTGTACTGAGCTAACTATCTTCTGTTAGCTCAGTACTTATGTAAGGGTTGGTTGTATATTTTAACTGTTCTGGAGCATCTAATAGTTGCTGAATTCCATCTTCTTCATCTGCCAATATCTGATTAGTTGAACTGAAATGTAGTGAAACGTATTACAAACTGTCCAGATCCAAATTTATTCAGTTAAGCCACTTTATTAGACGCTTCGGCAGCAGTCAGACGTCATCATATTTCAGATAACGTCTAAATGCCTTCACTGTCGAGTCCTTATTAATCTATGTATAAGCGAAATATTGAACAGGTTCACCATTCTTAAAATAATTATATATTATTTTTAAGTTTATTGTATATTGTTTTTAAATGAGCATTTTATATCGCGAAGGAGAAACCACTTGAGAAACAGCTTTGATGTGCAAACAAACCATCATAGAAACTAGATAACCATGGCAATATCCGAAAAAAATTGTTTGATAATACATAATATTATCATGTAGTCCAGGCAATGGGTACAAAACAAAGTTTTGTCTATTCGCAAAAAGTCGAAAAGAAATGAGATTTGGTACGATGGTAGACATAGATCTCTTGATAGTACATCTGACTTTGCGACCTCGGGGATTGCCGTTCAAGGGGGGCTTGAAAACTCCCGCTGCGCCGTTGTTCTCTATCACTAAAAATATTTCATATAAAATATTCAGAGAACAAAATTGTGCATAATTTTGTTCTTTTTAATTTTTCGTTTGCGTTTCGTTGCCATACTACAGCGCGCCAATGTTGGTGGTTGATTTGCAATTTCCATGAAAATCATATTTTCAACGCGGATTACGACGAAGATCGACCTCAAATAATTCTCTATTTTTTTTTCTGAAAGAGCAATGTTTTCTGTGTCTGCAGTTGCCTGATTTGCTAGGTTTAGTTGTATATCACAAAAAAATTTGGCGAGCCGTAGAACGAAAACTGAATGTTGGTCTGAACATAGTCTAACAACTGAATATTGGAATGCTATTGGTCACAAACGAAAAATTGATAGGATCAAAATTATGCACAATTTTGTTCTATACCTACAGATTTTAAATGAACGATAGCATTTTTTTTTTTGATTTTTTTCGATAGCACTTGCAACGACGGCGCTATTTCCCGGAAAGCACCGCTCTGCTGAGATGACGTCTCCCGACCCCTTGAGCGGCATTCTCCCTTGATCACGAACTCAGGTGTACTATCCTATGTCTACCATCCCACCAAATTTCATTTCTTTCCCACCTTTTGCGATCTAAAACCCCCATAGCCATAGACCTATGCAAAAAATAGTTGTTAAATAGAACTAATTCACACAAACAGCGGGATTCAATTTTTTATTTCGTTGTTGGTATTCTTTTTGACATGCTAAATGTCTCAAACAATGTTATTAAGCAAAATGCGTATTTTTGGCCGCAATCTAGAAAAAAATTTAAAAAACAAAAAAAATCGTGTGTGGTATCAAATTACGGAAAATTCCATGCTGAACAAGATTATGATATTGGTATTAAAAAATAAAAGTAAATAACAAAATAGTGACCGAAAAACTGAAAGCTTGTGTAGTGTTTAGAAAAGCTAAATCTAATAGTCTGCTTCAGTTTCTTCTTCACTTTCTTGCTGTGTCGTATTTGTGAAATCTCTACCAGAACAGTTACAATATATCTCAGTACATTCCACACCATAACTTCGACACGTACATCTACCACTACCGCACGGCTCATTTGTAACTCTGGTGCAGTGGCGGCTCGTCAGGGTAGGCAAGGTAGGCGTCGTCTACCCTTAGAAATGTGTTGGTCCCTCGCTCCTCAAAACCATTACAATAATTAATAATTATAGTAATAATTTCTCCTATTATACCTACATATTACTAAAAGTGAACCATACCAGCGCAGCGTATCTACTTGTTAGTGCACTGAAAATGACCGTATCGGCAATACGGCAATGTAAGTCAGGTCAGGCACTCTATCCCATCGCCTGAATTCGATGTTCCGCACGTCAGTTACAAGGTATGACAAGCGGAGCATAACGGTATTTGTCGCACTGCCGCACAGAGGTCATTTGTGATGAATTAGGCAGTAATAAATACAAATGTAAAAATTTTAGGCGTTAACTGTGCCTAAGTTATGAAAAGTTTGAACTAAATTTAAGGGCGTATTCCTAGACCAATTTTAGGTAGAAAAGTTTATATAAACATGTGTCATAAAATGTCTGGTTTTCAATTGTCATTTTTTTTACACGGGTTTTTATTAATATTTCAAAGGTTCTTCTCCCGATTCTCTGAAATTTGGCAGTGCCATTTTTAGCAATAAAGACCTCTTTTAGCCCCAACTAATTAAAAATATTAGTTCCAAATGAACTGTTCTCCATTTTTTTTAAATAAATTTGATAAACCAGGTTGTTTTTTTTTAAGTTAAGTAAATATAGGTATCTTCTTATTATATAATAGCAGAGGAATGAGACAAACTGAAAATAAATTTAAATCCCAATTTTCATCATGTTGCTCGCTAAATTTTTGCTTTTAATATGGGTGTCCTGCACTGCCATCACATCCCCACTTGTATCTAATAGTAATTTCATTTTTTGAGACATTTTGAGGTAGGTTATTATCTAGATCTTGCTGAGATTCTATGATTTTTTTTACTGTGTGGTCAACGAGGGCCTGAAGGTTAACCTAAGCGGATATGCCTGTTATACAAATATAATTCTCACTAGATATTGTCATTAGGATATATTTGGGCATTATGTTCTCTGGCTCCGTGTTAAAATAATCATCAGTCAAAATATAAGCTTTTTTGGTTAGCGAGCAATCAAGAAAAAGGGTAAGTGCTTCATCTGCGGAATACCTCACAGGCAAGGTTTCTTTTTTCTTCATTACTTTTTTCATCTTTGTTGATCTAGCAGGTGAATTTTCTTTAATTATGGTGGAAGCATTTCGATGACCTGAAGCTTCTAGACTTTTACGGGTAGCAAATGTAAGCTGTTCCGTATAATAGTTATCCAATAATGGCATTAACTTTGGTCTTTTTCGTTGGTTGCCGAGATCTTTAAATATTTTTTTTGGTCTACCTCTGCTGGATCACGTACAGCAACATTTAATTCTTCAGCAAAAATAATGGGTTCGTTTAGCCATGCACGATATCTGGATTCAAAAAGTTTTAGAGACCTTTTACAATTCTTCCACATTGTGGCAACAGCGCTGTTAAAATTATTAATTTTTTTCGGTACCATATCGTACTGATTATCACGTCGATCATTATTAAATAATGATCACCGTGATAATCACCTTAAAGGTGAGCTTTCTTAAAACAAATTTAAAAACTGACGATTTTTTTTCTCCAAGTGAGCGCTGCGCACACCAGATGCCAGATGCCAGATAGTCCCTAAAATATATTTTTTTAAAGCCCCTGGTACTTCTTGTCACTTAAATGAGTAATTAACGGGAAGTTAATAAACCAATTTAGGTATAAAAAATAGTTTTATGACAAATATTTTTTAATATTACAATATGCAGGCTTTTGAAAGTTAATATAATTTAAAAGAATGCTTCAAATTCATGCATTTTGATTTAATTACATTCTTTATACATGCACCGATTTTTAACATAACTTAATATCAAATATTAAGGCCCTTATCTTGTTCTCTAAGACAAAAAAAATCGAATTTAAAAGACTGCAAGTAGAAAACAGCAACGTAACGTAAAAAACATAACGGATGTCAAAAAATTCAATGCTAAGTTGCAATTAATTGTTTATAATATTTGAGCTATTCTCATGGCTAACTCGAATAAGAAAAAAATGCTTACGTTGCAAAATATTATTCGTTGGAATGTTTTCTTTAATATTATAGCATGAAGTCATTTATTTGAGAACACTGTTTTTTTTTTAAATTATTAATTCCTAAAAACCTCTGTGTGCCGTGACCTCTGTGTGCCGTGTGTTATCCAACATAGCCTTCGTCGTTAGGCGATGCCTTCGACTATGACGTCTATCAACGGATTAGTTTGGGTTTCTACTTCTATTTCTGTTTCTACTCTATTAAGCATCTATTTATTGTGAACGAACATATTTAATACAATTATTAGATTATGGCTGTCTCCTATCCTTTCTGGGCTTTATTAATCCTATATTACTTAATAGGTATACTTGTATAAATTACAATTTGAAAATTTCAACAAAAATCTAGCTGGTCATAAAACTGTGTAAATGCATTTGATAACAATAGATATTTATGCTGAAATTACTTTGCACATATCAATTAGCCCACATTTAAGGAAACAGGTGCAAAAAATGCTCCATCGCAACATTACCATAATTTGATTGCGTTTGGCGCGCTGTATCTGGAAAACTAATGGCCTGACGAAAATAATTAATAAAACATATTTTATGTAAATGTATACTTATGTATACTCTTCAATTTATTAACTCTTATTTAATAGGACCAATAAGAAGGGAGATATTTATCAAAAACTGCGTTTGGCAGCCATATTTTCAATATGGCGGCGCGAGCAACCCTCCCCCAAGGTCGCAAATTCAGGATTATAATCAGGACATTCATTATTACGATCTCACCAAATTTCATCTTGTTAGGATTTTTTGCATGGTAAAATTACCTATTGTTTTATATTTTCCCCTGGCAGATTCATTAAAATTTAAAGAATACCGTAAAGAGTTTCCACATGATTTAATTACAAATTTTAACTGCTACAATTCCCGCAACAAGTACCTTGGTTGAGAGACATTTGTCGTGTTTAGGGCGCATTAAAACGCACAGCACAAATTCACTGAAATATTAACGTTTATCATCCATTGCACCTATTTCAATTGAAAAAGAGTTATTCAGGTCCCTTCAGGAATAAGATGACTTTACAGAGAATATAGTAAATACATTGATTGAAGATAGGCGTATTAATCTACATTATAAAAGATACCAACAACCAACAATGAACTAAAAAATTCAAATCCCGTCTTTGTAGCTATTAGTTCATTTCAAATACCTAGACCTACTGTACTACCGACCAATATGGCAAAATGCAATTTTTTTTCACAAATATAGGCGATTTACTGAATGTTTGATGTTACTACCATAAACTGGTAGTACTGTCACTATCATTGTTTTCTAGTGATGAATTTATTCAAGCTCAACAGCAGCTAGCCCGGTGGGCCAGTGAGGACGCCGTGGGACAGGCGAGCACCAGCGGCGGAGGCGGCGGCGTCGTACCCCGGGAATATTTTCCATCGCCAAGCAGTTCAACGAGCGAGGAGCCTCCAAGCATCGCCAGGGCGCCTGTCCCGGCACCGGGTCTACTCTCCACAAGTCACCCGCATCCCGATCATGCCACCATCCACCGACCCAAGCGATATCCTGAGTATAAACACTGATAGTGACTGAAAACTAATATGGCTAGGTCGCAGCGGACGCGACTTAGCCGTTCTTCGACGTACACCCGTGCGCGATACCACAAAAACCGGCACTTCCTAACGTTACCAGCTCGAACAAGCTCTCGGTCAATAGAAGATAAAGTCTGATTTTTGTTAAGACAGTAGTTTTCGATACTAGTAGAACTAATCAGTCGACGTAGATGAAGCAAGTGTCGGATAATGAAGACTAGGCATTTTCCAGCTGCCCCTAGGTTTTACATATTATGTCGACTTAGTTAAGGTTACTTAGCTACACTCCAACTGATGCGTTCCAATTGACTTTTAGTTACTGCATACACTAAATGGATAACGTATTATCGACTGTCAAACTTTTTTTTTATTCGATCGAGTGCTTAAAATGGTAATAGGTTATATAGTTGAAATAGCGTAAGTGATTTCGAACCGCATCTATGTCACTCTGTAAATATGGTATATGGTGCAAGTGCTTAATTAAAGGGGTATTTGTAGTAGGAACAAATTCTAAAATGTTATTTAAGTTAAACAGTTTCAGGTTTTGATACACTTTTGAGAATCGATTATTAAGCACTATCAGTGAAACAAGTAAATACATGTCTATAAGTTTCCGTGTTTGTTCCAATACTCTTAGTCCATGGGTCAGGGAATAAAAATATGCCTTACCTGGTATTAACTCGGGAAGTTTTGAAACTTTGTGCAGAATTGTATATTTAGGTAAGTATCTAGAACAAAAAATCGAGATTTTACACAAACCGGCGCCTGCCGCCGGCGCCGACATACTGCCAAGATGGCTGTAAAAAATAGTTTTTATTACATATCTCAAAAATTGTTAATATTTTAGAAAAAAATGTGTAGAAAGCAAAAGTGAAGAGGAGGAGGAGAGGACGAGAAAATTCCCATGAAAAATGTTCTTAACATATTTTCTGTAATGTTAACGGTTTGGGCACAAAACCAGATTAAATAAGAACATATTTAATTCTTCTCTAAACAGCGTTTACTATAGCCGATAAGGGCATATTTATGTATATTATGATAGCCCTTTTTCTATTGAATTGAATTCGAGTTTCCATTTTTACACCCCTGTATAACGAACCGGTAACTATTTCTTAAATTTCTTCTTGGGCTCTATGATTCCAAAGACAAAAAAATAAAGGTCTGGACAAATATCAGTATCAGTGTTTTCTGTCAAGCCCAACAATGGTATTGCTGTTCAAAAAAAGCAGAGGAAATGGGTTGGAAGAAAACCGAAACTGGTATCACTCCAATAACCACTTTAAAGGATCCTACACTGAAAAATTTTTTTATATTTACGACGCCTTTTGTGTCTAAACTTTACAGAAAATATGCTCAGAAGTCATTTTTATAGAAAATTTCCTATTCTTAATTTTTCCAATCTACATATTTTTTTCTAAAAACGAACAGTTTTTGAGATATTTGAAAAATTTTGACGTCCGTCTTGGCAATATAGTGTCGGCAGCGGCAGGTTCCGGTTTGTGCAAAATGTGGTTTTAGTTCAAAGTACCGAAATACCCATACAAACCTTCAAAGTTTCAAAACTTCCCCAGTTAATTCCTGGTAAAACTACCTGACCGATGGACTATCTATGATAATGCCAAAACCAAACTCAATTGTATCAAAATCCAGAATGCCTTTAATTAGGCAGCGAGGTTCGAAATTATTACGTGGTTTTCTAGAGACCAATAAAAGACTGAACGACCTCGCCCCCCCTGGTATATTCACCGCCGGAGTGACACGAACTCATCTACCCGTGTTAAGTGTTGTGCAGTCGAAATCGACTGACTTTATAGTTGTTGACTTATTTAAAAACAATTTCTGATCGTGCATCAAAAACGGTGCACGGCCTGCTGCAAGTCGTTACGTAGGACCGTGCACCTTCTGGGGTACATGAGCCCAACCATAGCCCGCTTAGGAGAAAACCCTTTGCCCTACAACCAAATCGAATCTTTCATATTACCAATAAACTAATTGGGTGTCTCGTTCATATTGCTTACCTATACACATGTTAGATTCGACAGTAGTGGAACCTGTCGGCTGATTTACGAATCTTGTTGAACGAAGAGATATTTTTAAACGTATAAAATGCCAAGAATTCTTTTTGTGTAGTAACTACAGGAACTTTAGCCGAAATATGGGATCTTCGAAAAAATGTACATAGCGTTTTCGTTTGATATACAAACAATAGCAAAAAATTGTGCGGAATTTTACAAAGAAAACCCGTACCGCAATTTCTTGTGTATAAAACTAGGGTCTCCAGGCCGTGGCTTACCATATCGGTCGCTATCCCTTTTCAACTCATATAAATCCCATTTCCCTTCTCGTTCACTTAGATGACATCTGCATGAACAAGCCGCCGATTTACTGGCTTTACGGTTCAGTGTCGTATCATCACGTGCAACCAAGGTGAAGTGACTTCAAAATATGTCTTATTGTGTCATATTCAAATATGTGCAAAACTTTAAGCCAAAAAATTATTTAGTTTTGAATGTATTTAAAATATATTGAAAAAATTTTGCATGCTGAGTGCTCAATTTAGCCAATAACAATTTAAAATAAAAGAAAGAAATTAAATTGCTATTGTCCATCAAAGACCACGGGGAGGTAAGAGCACCCCTTGCCAGGATAGAACGTGGTTAGGCTACTTATTATTAGTATAGGTAAGACTGTTTATAAACTAAAATTTATAACAAATTAACTCACCAATTTGCGGGATATGTTATTAGTTGCACATATACCTAGTTACACTCACATTGGTATTTTTCACTGTCACTTATTAGTAGCACTCTTCACCAAAACTCACATCACAAATTCATATCACTATTCATTATCTGAAAATAAGTCACTATCACTACTGTCTTCATTTACATTTATTATGACTGGTTTAAAGGGAGTATCCGGTGTATCCATCATAATATCGAGATCACACATTCTTGATTCCACCTTCTTTACATGGTATATTTTATCCAGTTGGCCGCATTTACTTCTTTGATTGCACCATTGAGAAGTTTTTTCGCATCAGCTAACTTAAATGTTGTATTTTCTCTAGCAACTTTCACTTTTATTTGCGCCCAAATAGGCTCAATTGGGTTCAGTTCACAGTGATATGGAGGCAATCGAATTATCTCCATTCCTCTTGCTTTGGTCATTTCATCCACTACATACTTCTTGCAAGCTGGAAAATGTTGCCTTGCCAGTGTCAACAATTCAGCTTTAAGTAGTGAATCATCGTGTTCAATGTATCTTTCTTCCCGGCAATTTTTAATTTACCTTTTCCGCCATGCAGATGTGGGCAGCTGTTCTGTTCTACGAAATGAGGATTATTGTTTTTTATTTTATTTCCTATATTAGGATAATTGTGCGCGCCACTGAGTACCGTATTCCATTAGTTTGCATATCAAACGAAAGCACTGTAGTGAATTGTATTGTCAATGTAGACGAACGTCTCTCAAGTTGGACTTAAATAACCTAATGTTGATAGATGTATGATAGCATCAAATTAATTGTGTAAATCAGTGCATCAGTGCAATCAGTGCAATCAGCCTCTTATACCCGTTAATCTTTAGACCACTACAAGGATGTGAATACATACTGAAATCATCCTAGAGCAGCCGATTAATTCAGCCGATTCACTAATATGTTTACTGGTACCTACATCTTTAACCGCAGTGCGAAAAGTTCGGGTTTTCTCCTAGGTTGGCAATAGTCCGTGCATCAAGTGGTGCATGCATAATTCTAAATCCGTGGTGTCATGTTGGAACAGTCCCATTTTGCCTTAGTTGTTAGCAACCTTGTATCCCCAGCTCGAGCCACTTGGGCCCTGGACACGACCGTTGCTCACCACGTTGTATTACGAAATCTTTCGGTGACGAAACGATTTTTTATTGTAGTTTGTAAGTTAGCCACAATTTCAATTTAGTGATAAAAGTTTCACAGTGCCGAATGGCCTAAAAATCCCATCATCTGCAAATTTTATTATATTATGGTTGGCACAACGGTAACATTTTACAACTCCACAGAATATTGCAACATCACCATCGTCTTTATGACGTATATTTTAAAAATATATGTAAACAAGAATAATATCCTTATTACGTAACATCAGAATTCGATAGTAATATTAATATGAATATATTAAATATAAAATACAGATCTTATAAAATACAGATACAGAGCAAATGAGATTTTCTTCTTTGCATGAAGGAATATCAGCAAGTTTAAATACAGAAATTTATTAATAAAATATACCCGTTAAAATGACATTCCCATCTACCAATTTAACAGCAGCCAGTGATAATGGAACCTAAGTCAATTTTGGTTTTTGTGATACACTTTGAATGACATAACAGTAGGTATATTGCAAATATCGGCCAATCAGCTGGAGGCGCGCCAAATTTCTTGGCTAGAGATGAGACCTCGATAACAGGGGGCCGAGCGGTACCATCTCTACCCCTAATATCCAATACCCCTTAATATCTATGTAGGCCGAGCCCGTCTCGTAAGGGGTAGGCCGCGCGTTTCACGTGACCCTTCCCACAAATGTGATCAGTGTCACGTGAAGTTGCACAGTCTCCCTTGGTCCTGGCTGATGGCCCCACCGGCATAGCCTTGCTTCTGGCGCTCTTGATTTTCTTCGCCGGTGTGTATTACCCCCGGGGTTGTCATTTCAACTGGAGGTAACACAAATAAATATAATAGTAACTATATATCCTGTAATTATTTAGCGCTTATTTATTACGTAAATTTTATTATTTTTATGCTGATCATCTTCCAACAGGCTTGCACTGATACTTCGGTCTCTGATCGCAAAAGAAAGCTGTAGTTCAACTTCTTCGATAAGCCTAAGTAATTCTATACAAGACCCCGTGCTATGGCTTAACATCCCAACATATATCCCGTATATATTCTTTTAGAATACAATAATTTTATGTTTTATTACATTTCGTAAACTAAAATATCTATTGCATCAAGTAGATAAATATACATTTATCGAACTTTTCGCTCATTTTATACCATTTTCTACAGCGATATTTTGACTCGAATATGTCCATAAATGGCAAAATTCATCAGCCATCTTGAGGTCGCCATCTTGAATATTTGTTCTGACAAACAAAAATTGTTCCGTCATTGAAAGTATTCTTTGAGGTAACCAGATTATGCGTGATTTTTTTTAGTTCCATTATAAATGATCGAAAGAAAATCGACAGAAAAACATTGAAATTTGTGGAAATCCAACTTAGTGGGGACTAGGGCCTCGCATTTTGACTCCACATGCAAGCCAAACGATAAATTTTTGGTAAATGTGGAAAATATTTTTATAATTTATTATAACTATAATATAATTATAACTATATGATTTAATGCTCTACAAGAAATGGGCATGTTTTAATTTTGAACCTCTTACTCATGATCAGCAAATTCCAAGGAAAAACCAATGTAGATAACAATTTAATTATTAATTAAATGTTATTTATCAAAGCAATTAGGCAATAATAACATGTTATCTACGACCGCTTTGATAAAAATTATGAAATTAATTAAAGTTAGATAATGAAATTCATTATCTAACTCAGTTAGGTAATGAAATAAGAATAACTCATTTTGTTCTAACTCTATAGCAATAAACAGATAAAATACAAAATAAAAAAATTTCACTATATATTTGATTTTTATTTAGAGAAAAATATCACGATTTTTGGTTGCTATGACTCGTCTTGCAAGTCACCGCATTCGTACCTTCATGATGCCTTTGTCCCACTAATAAGGGCCATATTTTCTCGAAGCAGTGATTTTAATACGCTGCGGGTTCGTTTCCACCGCTACATTTCCTTGTCAAACCAATGACGTCACTCAAGAAAGCGCTTAAACTATTTTGCTTGTGGTTTAACTTGTCTCAATCAGCGGTTCGGCTAGAACTGTATTTTCAGTGTGGTAACCTTAAATTATACCTTTTGTAGTGTAAACTGTAAAACATAAAAGTTACTAATTTGTTGTAGGGTTATGATTTACTAAAATAATAGTAAAAATCATATATTAATATATAATAAACAGTAATAATGTATCTTCCTTATTCATTTTGTAATTGATTTCAGACTTAATATTTAATATGGTGTAACACAACAGAACACTTCGTTCCAGGTCATCTTTCAATATTTGTTTCTTGTAATATTAATCTGACAGGTGTCAGCTTCTTGCTAGTTCAAAGACAAGAATTTTCACGAGCTTTTGAAATAGTGACGTCACTATCAAAATCGGTTAAACCACCGCCATGCAGCGTGAGAAAAAAATGTCCAAGATAAATAACTATTACATAACCCACATTTTTTGACAATTACCCATTACCTACCTTGTTATTAAAATATAATAAAACAGATCAATGAAATAAGATTAAATGAAGATTTTGAAAAGACAAACATTTTGCATCTAAATTTTATTATTTTTAGGCGAACAATAGGGAACTTGCATATAATTTTAAATATAAAAAATTGGATGTCACGTCAAACCACATCCGCCCATTAAGGCCGGGAAGATCGTATGATTTGTGTGCGACCTCCCAAGGGCGAGGTGGCGCGTGGAATATTTTTTACTCACGACTTTCTCAGTGTTTTTTTAATTTTGTGCTTCATTAGAACTTACATGTTTAAATTAAATTATCAATAAATACATTAATAATTACAATAAAATAATTGCTAAATCTAGTGTAATTCTTATTAGTATAAATTTATTATTAAGAACTAGAAAAAAATAAATACTTAATTATTATGTACTTACATTAAAATGATTTTCACATTCATGAAGACCTTTACTGTTCCGTGAAATATCTTTTTCATTTCCTCTACATGCTTTTACACATTTTTTAGACATAAGATGTGACGTCACGACTACTCCCGCGCTTCTGGGTCTGTTTGAAACGACTCGCTGGCGCCCGAAACTTTAGTAATTTATAACAAGTTTATTACTAGGAATTAAGGAATAATATTTGCATATATTATTTTTGAATAACATTTATGCAAAAAGAAATGTGCAGGTTCCCTATTTGCGCTACTACTTCGTGTCCAGAAAGCGCCGAAACACAGAATTTTAAGATTCAGATACCTTGTTAACTAGGTGTGGAATTTGTAATTTATAATTTTGTTTCTAAATATTCAAATAATCTGACTAGTTTAACTTTCATACTTGAGAAAAAACAAAGATAAAAAACTCAAACATTAATTCACTATATTTGAATTCCCACATGACCCCCCCTTTTTTTGAGTGACATATTTAATTAGAGATAAATATAACCTGTTCTATCTAACACTGTCCGCACGTTTAGCTGCGAAATCAAAACTAATAAAATTGTAATTGGGAAATAACAATTCATTACCAAACCATAATGTCCAATCAATAAGTCCAAAAGGACCTTTTACTTATCGCAAATCTATTAATAAATAATAATATAAAAATATGTTTTGCAACAATTTTGTTACTATTTATTTATTTATAAAATGTTAAATAAATTTATTATGAAAATACACAAAAGCAGTCAAGAATATTACTTATCAAAAATTATGGACTTCGCAAATTTGCAATTGAATGTGCTATTATAGTATATATTCCCATTACCATATATTTCATAGCCTAAATACTTATCTAATCTGTCTAAGCAATCGCAATTGATGGGATTATTTAATAGATACACTTCTTTTGTAGTTTGCCTCATATTTTCTATGATGTCATCAGCGACACAGTTGATTTGGTTGTCGTTTAAGTACAGCTTACTCATCTCCGTTAGCCCGTGAAATAGATTTGAAAATTGACGAATTTGATTCCCATTTAAATGCAGGTCAACCGGATTTTCTGTATTGAAATCTAAAAGGTCCACTTCTTGAATCCTGTTTCTATTTAAATATATGGAAATAGGCTTATTGTGCATCGGGCTGAGATCTTCAAACGAAAATTGACTGAGGCTCTGAATCAAGTTAAATTTAAAATTCAGAAGTCTAATTCGGCTGCAACCTCTAAATGCATTTCCATTTATTTCCACTATTCGGTTTCTGTCAAGATGCACTGCTTTTAACTTCTGCATGTCAGCAAAAGCATTCTCTTCTATGGATGAAATTTCATTGGCAGATAAATATATCGTTTCCAGTGACTCAAGGTTGTTGAAGGACCCCCTGGGAATTTCCCGCAAGTTATTCGCTGCCAGAGATAACTGCTTAAGTCTAGGAACATTTTGAAAACAATTAGGTTGAATTGTGGAGAGGTTCACACTAATAAAAGATAGGCTTTCCAGTACAGGGAAATTTTTTATCATTCCCTCACATAGGTCTGTTATATTCGATTGGTAGACATCGATCATGTTTTGTTTGTCCAAAAGATAAAAGTTATCATTGGTAACATTTCTGCCCCTGGATCGGTAATGAGGATGCACCGTTGCATTGATAACAAACAGTGCATTTTTGTCCACACATACACCAAAGACACCACTTAAGAAAACTAACAGATACGCTGAGATTATGACTAGAATGTTCATGTTTTATTATATAGCTTTACATATACTGCACGCTAGTGTTAACCGTTTGACTATGAAGGTATGATTTGGCTTCTCTAATTAAATTACTTTAAATTTGATAAACTTTGGCACCGATTTGTAATATACATAATATTTGTTAAATTTTGGGTCAATGTTATAATTAACATGGTTTATTTCTGCGTATTTAATCACTTTAATGTTTGTTATTCGAACGCTAGAAATTGCGTAGTTAATCCAATAGAGAAATACGTAATATATTGAATTATGTGCTTTGCTATAAATGCTATCAACTATTTGTTAGAAATTTATTAGGTGTATAAATATATTTAAATCCAAGATCTATTTTGTTAACAATTTTTTTCAAACCTTTTTTTCAAAATTTTAAAGGTACCCCCGAATTATCTTCTAACGCTTTTGAAATAAAAATGTTGATTTAAAAAAAATGTTTGAAATTCTACAATATAGTACCTATAAATCAGAAAGAAATTCCATTTTCAAGGTCAACTATTATTAACCTAATCACTTTAGATAATATATATAATAATATGTATAAGAAACAAAAAAATGTCGGGTTAAAACTTTTGACGCAGTTAAATATCCCCCTTGAAGTAGATGAAGAAATAAGAAATCATATTCTTGCCCTAGTCCCGCTATCTTGGATTCTGTGTTTTTGTCGATTTCCACGCGTATTTTGCATTTTTCGATAAAAAAAGGCAAGTAACAAATTTGTAGAAAATTTAATTCTCTACAATCCACATGTATTCAATATTGTTTAAAAATGTATTGCTAATAATAAGCAAAACGTGTGAAATATTAGGAGTGATGCGGTTTTTTCAACTTTTAGACCATTTTGTTTGAAAATAAGTGGCACATTTAAATAACAAAGATTTCAATTCCAATCAGCTTTCGTACGAACAATATTTTCGTACAGAACAACTTTTATAAACGTTATTTTATAAAAGTTATTATGTAGTAATATTCTATGTAGTTTGGTCAATACTAAAGGGTATACAAAATATCGTCGTTTTCTTAGATTCATTAGGGGCCTTTTATTTAGTGAAGTTCTAGGTTTTTTAATGGTCATTACACAAAAACCCACTTGTGTGTAGGACGTCTTGTACAAAATTCTAAATGGATCATCTTTGTCAACTTTTATTAATTTAATATCATTTCACTTATCTTGGGTAATATTTCTGTTTTCTCAGATATCTGCTTTACAAAATACGGGCACATTTGATCACTTCCACATATTGTGCTGGAATAAAAATTGCACCTCCTTTTAATGACTGTTTCATTTGACGCTCGATTATCGAATGAGCAGAATCTCCTTCATTCTGCGCGTGTCCCATTATCCCCATTATTATTAAATTATCCCTGTTGAAGGTCCATCTTGATATTTTTCTTCATTAAAATGGTAAATAGTACAGTTTATTGCTTCTCCAAGCTAATTCACATGAAGCCATATCTCTAAGAAAAAACCTCTTTTGAAATCCCTCTGATTCGTCTATATTCCACAATTTTGCCATGTTAGGTATATCTTTCTTGTCCAATTTACAGAACGTGTCTTTCTTTTCTCTGGAAGAGCGTGTAATTCCTTTCGTTTACTGTTTCTTGCATCACGTGCTTCTTTAAAAGAAGAAAAAATCAAGAAAGAATCATCAAATTTAATATTGAACTAACTGAAAAATTTCTCTTCGATCATCTTCGCAGTTGAATTCCTGATGGTTTTAACTGCATATTCTTTGTAACCTCCTCCAGTTTTCTTTTTCATATTATAAGACCAATCCCTTAGCCCAAAGTTGAAGAAACTGCACCACTCTCCCAATTTTGTAATGAATAAATGGTTGTAATGGTGTGATACTATAAGTAAAGTCAGTAAATAAGAAAGTTGAGATTACTTCCTGTGACACCTGAAGTGATTTTTTTTTGCACCAATGGGTCAAAATCAAGTTAGCGACCATTCGATCATTCCAGCCATTCGATCCCCAATATTTCAGTTTTTATTGCAAAAAACGTCAAAGATAAAACTAGAAAGTAAAACTAAAAAGGTAGGACGCGTGGGGAAAAGCGGCCGACTGATATAATTTTACAGGATAACTGGTTATATTTATTTATTGTATTGCAAAAATGGACATATAGCTCATCAATACATAAGATCGGCATAACTTTATTGTTTAAAAATTACGTGTCATTATGGGGTAGTGGTCGAAGGAAATAGGTCTAATCTAATACAAAATTAGTCAGCATTTAACAAATTCTAACTATATTAATGATTCGATGTTTGACAATGTGTCAAAGTTACTCGGTTGACTCGTGCCCTTGTCTCATATAACGAAAGTTTGCGAAATATTTACCGGATACATAAAAGGCATATTCCAATAATAAATAAACAATAACTTCGAGATCGATTTATTCATGAAACTCTCCTGAAAGGGATGTTATTTTTTATAAATATGTACTTATAAGTTGTTGGGAATCGAAGGAGCCGATATTTATTGAACTAAATTGCTGAATTTAAAATTGACCCAATTTTGAATATTTTGCAAATATCCTAATCAATATCTGGAGACAATAATCGTTTATCAGTCCCCCAGCACAGTGCTTACACCGCGATAGCAGAGCCCTCACTTCATCCTGAAAGTAAAATGTAAAACAAATGATTGCGTTCTATCGTTGTAAGATATTCCCTTGTGCCATCCAAGTTTGTTATGCTTTCAATACGATATATAATTTCAGCTGTAACTGCTGGTATTATATGTTGTTTCACATATATAAGAATCATTAAATTGTTATAGACTATTTTTATGCCCCGTTTCGGTAAGGAATGTACAGTACCTCTGTAAAATGTCGATGGTGATGTGTAAATATTCAATAGATATATGGTGTTCGGCAAAAATTAATACGTACTTAATGACTTAGGTACCAGTTTTTTTCTTGACAACTTGTAAATTACCGATATCATTTTCTGATTGTTTTTTTTAACGCTGAGGATTATGTATGTTTTCGTTGATACACAGAAATTGGAATACTCTTTTGCAATATGTAAGTAAGCTATAAAGTTTAATATGTTATAGTAGTTCTCACAATCAATGCTCTAACATTTTTGTAGCATATGCATGATAATGAATACCCAGATAATAAGGGATACCTGCGACAAAGCTTGAAACTAAACGTTCCTTATTTTAATAAAGTTTGTGGTACCCCTAAAATTCTTCTTTCATTTTTAAAAACAGTTAAAGAAAACAATTCCATTAGTAGCTTCGTTGAACGATATATTAAAATCGCAACAAAAAGCAGGGATAATTGGAATCCAAAAATGGAATAGCTATTTATGTAACCGGCTGGGAAAAGTACTGTTTTGTGTAACCGAGTTACACAAAATAGTGTTTCCCAACGTGTTTCATACAAGATTTTTTCTATTTTCACCAATTTTATATTTTAGGTATGAGAAGAAAGCTCTGAATTTTATACGTTTAAAAACAATCTAGTAGGTTGTAATGGTGTGACAGCTTGTCACTTTCATAGCTTGTCAGGCCCAAATAACCTACTATGAAATAAACTTTACAACCTACTATAGACTTTACAAAACCAGTTGCGTAATATCTCGTGAAAAGTGAGACGTTTCCTAACGTCAAAGGGTTTTGAAAAGTGTCACTTTACATGTCAAAATTAGAGAAACATTATTTCCTCATTAAACGCTATTTTTGTTCATACTTTATTTAGCAAGCTCGTTATATAAATAAAACCGAGAACTCAACCGTAACACTGCTACGAATTATATTATCCAAAACCTATAGCCCGATGAAAAGGGATATTCAAGTTTACATTAATTCGCATAGAGCTGAAAAAAGTTGAGTCCCTCATCTGCAAAAAAAATTATTCAAGGTGTAAAAGTGTAAGAACAATTTTGATACATAACTACATTATCTACTAATTTAGCTTAAATGATATTTTTATGAAAAACTTACTGTTTGGCCGAAAAATTCAAAAAACCCATATTTGCGACCGTTCACCTTGAATATTTTTTTTGCAGATGTGGGATCGATGGGAACTTCACATTTCATTTATAATGGTGTTCCCAACATTCGTTCCAATTTTCAGCTCTATGGGAATTATTGTAAGCTTACCCTTATTTTTGAGCTATTTTGACCGGGTTACTAGTAATAACCTAATTATGCCGTTCTTATCTTATTTGGAACGTCACGCATTTATCAAGAGTTTGTGTTATCAGATACAGTCATTACATTAATTTAATTCAAACTTTTATTCAAAACGAAATGATCAATTAAACAATAATCACAAAGAAAAATATCAGCTAAATAATGAATGTATTTGAGTTTAAATAGTATCAGACTCAAGTCGAGTACGCGAGCTTCATAGCAGTTAACCTGATAAATGAAATTTTATGATACCATAAAAGATATTATCAAGTTTTCTTAAAGTGTGTATAAAGGTATATACAGGGTAAAGTTATATAAATTTATTTACAATGTACTAGTATTTGACAAGTAGTTTCCAATGGCCAAAAAATATAAAAGCATAAAACATATATTAACAACTGATATGCTCCTTATTGTATGTTAGAAAATGGGAGCATCAATAGTCGTCGAACGCGTTACTGAAAGCATATTCTCCATAGCACCATCGTCCATCGCTTGCGTCATACGCCATTTTTTATCAAATACGGCGTATAACCGAACTTCTTTACAATCTATCGCTGCAACCTTTAATTAGAAACCCTACATTTTCTAGTCCTTTCAACTTAGTCCCTTCAATCAACGCAGCAACTCACAGTTTAATAGATAATTTAGGTACTCATATTTTTCGTTATTAGGAACTATTTTTGTTGAAAATGTACAGGAAGTAAAGTTACAGATGATTACATGCTTCTTTATATTTAAATGTTCACTCCACTTACGCGAGTTTAGTGAGAATTAAATTCCAAAACACGCAAATACTGGGGAGCCAGTAATCCCTGGTCCCGTTTTCTATCCCATGAGTGGCCAATCAATCTAAACTAATAATATTAAATTAAAAACAATATTGAAAAGGTTCGGACGGAAGATGTAGCCTAGTTTCTGTATACCCACCAGAATTCCTTTAAACGACCGCAGTTAAAAATATGTTCTGCTTTATGAGCTGCGCAACACCTAAGCTAACAGTTTTGTCGATTCTTTCAACAAAATTACCATAGAACTTACATATATACTTCACGATCGTTAGACGAAGGTGTATTTTAAAAAAACGTGAAGCATTCAATAACTTTACACCTTGTATATTTTCGACAGACGAAAAATGACAGACTGCTGCTAAAATGAGGAGCGACGAAATACCAAAGTGCTATCCATTGACTGCGCATGCGCGTCATGGGCCAATACATTATGTTCGAAATTGAGCGCCAAATCCTTGTTTGTCTACTCCCATACTTTAATTCATTTATTAGACATGCGCATTTAATAGAATGCACTTTGGTATTTAGTCGCTCCTGCTAAAATGCTGGGTTTTAGAGTATAATACATAGATGAAAACTTATATAAAGTGAACAGCCATTGTTGTATAACAATGTGGCGTCCGAAAAACAGTAACAACATAAAAAAACAATGCAAATAAAAATATTTCTAGAGTTTCTAGCAATAGCTACAAGTACAATCGTTTTAACTACAATATAAGTTATAGAAAATTGAGAAAACTATAAAACAAACTCTATACTGGAACTCCCTAGCTGCATTTTTAGCCGAGCAAAACGGCAAAAAAAGCGTTTTATGCACGTAAGAGTAATTGTAAACGTAAATTATAATTGGCAATTGTAGTAAATCGGTCCGATAGATCTAGGTTTTTATCTGTCTGGCTACAAATACCAAATACATTTTTTGCCCTTTATGCTGGTAATCAACCTTGCTCATACAGTGGTCCGAGCGTAATTTATAAAACCGTTTTAGAAACTTCAGAACATTATCTAAAATTCATCCATTCATATTTGTAGGTTAAAATGATGTGGAAAAGGTTTAAGACGCGTCCGAACATTGGAGTAAAACGCAAGAATTCCGCGTCCGCGTCGGAATTCGCTACCGCTGTGGCTAAACTTCTCCGCCGCTCGTCCACTACCCCCTCCACTGCA
>CAXKVY010001262.1:0-23337 GCA_964058915.1 Tetropium fuscum | reverse complement strand
GAGAATTGCGAGTACGAAAGAACTATTTTGGGGAAATTAAATAGTTAATATTTTGTATTAAATATAGTTTAAGTATGTACCCAGACTTTAAAATATGTTAAATGTGTTATTTTTCTAGGTGGCTACAACGAGGATCTATGTTCGTTTTGTCCCAGCCACAGTGTAGAAAATTATTTAGAGTAGACGATAGTTGGATAGCAGACACGTTCCTCGACTTAGGAGCAGGTGATGGAGAAGTGACGGCACATATAGCTCCACTTTTCAGTCATGTCTATGTTACAGAGATGTCTAACACTATGAGAAGCTTGCTCCATCGAAGAGGATATGAGTAAGTACAAATACAATATAATTATATAACATATATCTTCCACGCTTGTGCTGTGATTTAACTGATTTACTTATAGCGTTGTATCTTCGGTGATTCAAAGCAGTTAAATAGAATATTCAAACTTAAAGGATAGGGTGGGAGTGACATTAATAGAACATTCCCCGCAAGTATCTCAAGCTCCACCTTAATACAACAAATAATTTTACACTTTATGGCTTATTCGACACGGTAATGACTGGAGAAAATTCAAGTGTTTGTTCCATTATCGTTAATTACGTTAATAATATCTTGTTTTTATAAGCGCAATAAAAATACCCAATAAAATTGATAAGCCATAAAATATTAACTGCCCACTTAAATGCTGCTATCACTTTTGTGGCAGGAGGCGACATTATGTATAAGCGTATACGCAACCCAGTGTTTGAGCTGATACTCGGAAAATTATTGTCTCAGGACCGCATTAAATAATGAGGATTTATTTAAAATTATTTAGAATAAGAAAAAATGTTTAAGACTTCTAAAAATGATATTCCACAACATCATCAAATTCACTATTTATATTGATGTTATATTTCTAAACATGTTTAGACGGGGCATTCTAAGAATCCGATGTTAGCAATGGAAAATTGAATTTTTCAATATTTTGTGAAATATTCGTATATTATCGCAAGAAAACCTATGTCATATCATCATAAATACCTGCTATTCTTTATACTTTTGTACCAGTTTTAGACTAAATAGTTATACTATATTTGAATTAATCATCATACACATTTGGCAAACGTCATCTATTGGGATCAAAACCAGATGGCCAAACCGTCCACAGATGGAGTCTGACAAATTTGTAGGATTATTTAATTAAAATATAATAGTTAATAATTCGAATTTAATCTGAAGCTGATCCAAAACTATAAGCAATAGTATATTGATGATGTGATATAGTTTTTCTCACAATAGTATGTGAATATTTCACAAAATTTAATGAAAAATTCAGTTCCATTGTTACCAACACCAGATTCTTAGAATTCCCCGTCTTCAGTTATTGTCACTATTTTTTTTTCTTGCTGTTGCTATTGCATAATTACTATATTTTAAATGTAATTTTAGGGTGTTTTATAACTGTGTACATGACGCCTTCTGGCATTTAAAATTTTTAGAGTGGTTATCGCCCGCGAGTTTAAGTATATTTTAAGTGTGCTGTGTAACTGAAAATAATTGATCCAAAAGTAAAACAGTTAAAATAGATGTACATTATTTATTAATTTTACATATACCTTCTCATTTATGAAACCCCAGTAGTAAAAAACTAGTGGATTTAAATCCCGAGACATATTTTGAAATTTTGTATATTCTGATCTCTTCTGCCATTTAAATTTTTTATGGTGATTGTCGCCCGAGTTTAAGTACTGCTGTGTGCTGTGTAACTGAAAATAATTGATTCAAAAATAAAAGAGTAAAAGAACATCAGAAAAAAATGAGTAAGTAGGTGTTTTGGGCACAAAATATTGTTCATATGATTTAAAACAAAAACCGCTGCATGTCATCAGTGAATTAAGACACAGTGTCAATGATGTCAATGTATAACAGTTTTGACGTCGCCAGATTTTGAATAAGGCATGTACACGTACGGTACCTGCAGTTGGTAACATCGTCCGAAAATTTGTGAGGTTGCCATAGTTTCTCCGCTCGTCGGCTTATCACTTGTCAGTAGGTAATATACATTTTGTCCGCCACCATTTGATAATAACTCAATAATATATTTTAAGTGTTTTATTTATGCAACCATTATATAATGGAATTGAATAATAACACCTGTTTTTCATTATACAACACTTTACAGTTGATTTACATATATTACCACGCTACCCGTACACCAACAACATTCCGAATATTTGTATTGAGAACTAAAAACAAGGTGGCTATATAACGGCCGACTCGTGTCAACTGATGACTAATTGACGTTTAAAAATTGAAATTATTTTTAGTGACATTTTTCCCAAAATCACATTAAGAACTGAAAACCAACTCGTTAAGATAAAAATGTATAATTGTCGTGGACAAATCATATTATTCAATTTGCAATTAATGGCCATTATTAACTCGGGCAATTTGCGCCTCTCGCCTTCGGTTCATCCATCACCCTGCGTTACTAATCAGCTCGTTGAATAATATATTAATATATATTGTACAGTCTATCTAAAAGGTTTTAAACGATGACCGGCTATATGTACTCGTGAACCCTCGTAAAAGATGACCGGCTATACCCATGGTGCTGGCCATGGGCGTCGGCATTTTTTTTATGGTGTCGAAAGTAAAAGGTTTTTTATATACATACTTTAAACACCACAAATGATATTGAATCTTAAGTTTCCACACCACTCATGAAGTCCTTTCAGCGCGTTACCATTTTTTTGTGGGTGGTTCGCCAGTAGTCATATTTCCCACAAGAAACATAAATAAATACGTATAAAACTAAGCTAAGTAGCGGTGAAAAGTAAACTTGAAAACGGAAAAATTAAATAAATATATATTCCAAAATAAAACAAAAAATTCTAGACAAAAAATAAAAACAAAATAAATAAAACAAATATATATTCCAAAGTAAAACAAAAAATTCTCAACAAAAAATTAAAACAAGAAGATAAATAAAATAAATACACCATTTTCCAACTGTATTTCTATGTTTAAATGTATTTCTACTAGGAATTACACGATAGTCGTAAAGCATCCTATCCCGTTGGGCAGACTTTTATTACTTTTATTATTTTTTAGATATACTGATAAAATGTCATATTTTTCCATTTCACTAAAACCCATTTTGTAACAACAATCTCATAATATTAATAAAACAGATAATCACAACACAATGACAACTAAACGTAAACATATACAGGGTGTTCCATTTAGAAATACATGGTTACAGTGAATATCTCTTTTGCGAGTTAAATTGTTTTTCTGTTTTAAAATCTGCAAAAAAAATACTAAATTTTCATATATGGCAATTTGCTCTAAAATTAAAAATAAGAGTGTTAAAGGCGGGTTCAAATAATACGTGACCTTGACAATATACAATCAACTCAATCAACACTTATACTATTCCAATTTTCTGATTTAAATGTAATACAGACCTACCAACGTAGGTTCGTTTCTGTTGCTAAAACCCTCATAAGAATTAGTTATCACCTGTTTCGCGATAAAATATCGACTGCAAATAAATTATCCTTCCTCCTAATAGGATATATAATGGACCACTAGTGTTACTGATGATCCTTGAAATAGGCTTTCCGTACTCCTCCTCCGTAATATTTTTTACAGTAAATAACTTTGGCGCGGTGCTTAATAGAGTCTATAAATAATTTCAAGTCTATTTAATGAATTTTAACTTATTTTATTACTTACAGATTTTCATAGTGTCTAATAGATCCCAAATGTGAAGTCTGCTATTATAAAAAATATCGCATTTGATTGAAATGGAATATAAATGTTATATATATTTTTTTTATTTATTATTACTAACAAGATGTATTCCGATTATAAAACAGTATGAAAAACTTGAAATCCATTATTACCATATACGGTATATTATATTGTACACCTAGAAAAGAAGCCTTTAAATTCGTATTTGTAAATATGATGTAATAAACATTCAACACACCGGCTACTTTCAACAATTTATTTGTATACAAATAAATACAGGCCTGTCAACAATACATAGATAGATCGATTTATCGGTGGTAATATGCAGGTATAAAGATCGGTCAGTAAAATAAAAATTCAGAAGAAAGCCCATTAAATAACTACTCTAAATAAGATGACAGGATAATAATCAAGAAATACAATAATAGCAGTCAAGTAGTAAGTGGCTTAGAGAAAATAATAATAATATTGCATTTCTAATATAAAATCAACTAACAATGGTTATTAGAAAATATTTACTAATACTAAATTGCTAATACTGAAACAAGATTATGAATTGATTTGAAAGATACGTAGGTATATTAAAATCTCCTAAGCGATAGTTTTGGTTCATACATAAAAGATTTAATTGACATGTTTAAATCTCAACTCTCAACTCAGGTATCCCACAAGGTTCGAATGTAGGGCCACTACTGTAGATGGCTGTATTCAACTTAGATGTCCCACAAGGTTGGAACGTAAAGGTATAATAGTCTGCTCTCAAATGTACATTGGGCTCCTTGATGATGCAAGCGTGGGAGTGATCTCAATCTCTTCGTTTGGCCTTGCAGGAACATAATTTCGAGGGTGGCACTCTAAAAAATGGTGCGTTTGGGTACTACTCTTCAGAAACAAAATGGTCGCCGGCGCAAACACTTCTTTGCCTTTATCTAAGTAACCGTCCATTTTATCAAAAAATGATTCATACAAAAAAATTTTATAAACAAATTCTAGTACATAGAAAAAGGGTATTACTAATTTTTTTGTAGGACCTACCACTTTCTCAATAGTTATCTTTTAGTTCTAGTTATCTTTTTAACCAACAGTTATAGTATAGTTATTTTCATATTTAATATTCGCAATTAAATTACATTAAGAAGCAATGAAACTAGTACATAAATCAATAATTCATGAGTACGTAGAATGATAGGTACTACGTATTTTATTAACGTAACAGTAATGAGTTTTGAATATGAGTTTTAGGGGCGCTGTCGCTGTATGTTGTATAGAGCAAGATACATTTTAATAAATGTACCTATATTAATTATATAATTATTTAAATGCAATTTACTAATTCTTTTATTTTATTAACTTTTTTTGCTCTGTAAATGGATTAATAAACCTTGATTTAATTGAGCATGCCACCAGATACCTAGAAGTTATAATGAAAATAGTGATGAAAATACTATCAATTTTATTGGCAGTAAATCCGTATAGGTTACAAGGGCTACTCAGGAATACAGAAAGAGATTTAAACGCCCTTGTCTCCGAGGCGGACGGCAGTGCCATTCCATTTCAATAGTACAGAGATTCGATGTTATCGCCCATATCTGAAGTAATTAAAGTCGTTTCGTGTCCGTTTGTTAATTGAGTTCTCAGTGCAATAAAACTTAACCCATAAAACTAAGTGCGCACCCAGTTAATTAAGAAGAGTTACTTAGTAGATTGGTTCAGATCGTCTTCTCAGTCTCTAGGTGAGTTCTTAGAGCTGAATCTTACGATCCAGCTTTACGATGTTTAATCAAGATATTCCACTAATTAGACCCGAGACCATCACCTGCATGTGTTAAACAGAAATATTACGATGCTTCGGGAAAAGAGTAAATTCCTCCTGTGCTTCGCGTACAACTTCGGTAGTAATTCAAGCTGCGGCGCTACATATTCGATGGTGTTTTAAAGTCAGTTATTAGAATTAATTAACGTTTATCGTAAACCTAGTAAATATCAGTCATAGATATAATGAGGAAATCTTAATCTACTGCCAAAGTTAAAATACCCAACAAATTTCAGTCAGACAAAATACACTCACACTATATAAAATTTATTGCTATATATCGCAATATACATATGTTCACTTTTGAAATTTAGAATGACACTTATTTTTAAGGACATTTTAAAAAATTTTGTTATATATAAAGTGTGATCAGCAATAAATGCAATTACAAGCAAATAAGCTAGCTCAGTTTAATAAAAAAAAATAGTGGGTTCGTACGGTGAGTATCGAGGCTACGAATTATCCGTGGACTCCACTGACAGTTTTTAACATCCAGATCCTAAGGGCAAGTTTCCGATAGGATTCCACCAGCGGAGGCAAGTTCAACGTTCCAAATAAAACGAACGGTATCGATGGTCTGCAGATAAGACAATCCAGGGTCCAATGTATACTATCTAACGAAGGTTCCAAGTAAAAAAAAAATGTAAAGTGGAGACTTGAAGTAAGAAAGAAGTGGTGGCCACGAAAGAAAGAAGAAGCCCTTAAAGACACGACTAATTAGTTTACTTACATGCAAAAATAATGATGTCAAGTGAACATAGCTACTTATATATAATAATAATAATAATAATAATAATCATAATAATAATCCCCCTACTCCTCATGGTCAAAGACCATGAAGGAGCTGGCGTAGGAGCTTTTATATATAGGGCAGCACAAAGAGCAGCTAATAGCCTAGGTCTCGACTTCGACATTGAGCAGAATAATCCAAACTCTGTCACCGAGTTGGACCCTGCTCGGTTGAAAGCCCACCTTCGTGCTGCTGGAAATACACTTCGTTTTCAGCAGCACAGGGATAAGCCATTGCACGGAGTCTACTATAGAAATATAGAAGACTTAGGCTTATCCCAAAAGCTGACCTTTAGCTTTTTGAGGTCAGCTGGGCTGAAGTCAGAGACCGAAGGTTTTATATTAGCTTGCCAAGATGGTGTATTAAACACCCTGGTCTACCGAAGCCGCGTGATGGGTATAGAAGTGCCTGACGTCAGCTGCAGAGCATGTCGTCGGGCCCCAGAGACCATTATGCATTTGCTGTCCGCTTGTCCAGCATATGCGGTCTCTGCCTATATCCATCGACATAACGCGGCATTACGAGTGCTGTATTACCACCTACGGCACTCGTACGGTATAGATCAGACACCGGTGTTGCCCTATGCTCCGGGGGATATTGAGTCCGTTGTGGGGAATGAGAGGTCCCGGTTATACTGGAACTATTCATTCCCCACTGTCAGGCGGATACAAGCCAATAAGCCTGACATAGTCCTCCTCGACCACCAACTCAAGACGATGTTCGTTATTGAGTTTTCGGCTACGGCCGAAAAGAACATTGTCTTGAAAGAGGAGGAGAAACGGACAAAATATCGAGATTTACTCTCTGAACTCCGCAGGCTGTACCCGGGTTATTCTGTTAAAATTGTGGTTCTTATTATTGGCTCACTCGGAGGTATGCGACAATCATTGCTCTCAAAATTAAGAACCATCCCAGCATGCCGTCAATCGGCAGAAGTCATCGCTGGGAAGATGCAGAAGGCCGTCATACTTGGCTCGTTGCGTCTACTCAGGACACATGAATTGCGACCTCAATGACCGCTTACCCCGCGGACGTGGGGAGCGGTCGTTGAGTAACGAGGCTGGAGGGACTCTCTGGGCTAGTCGGAGGACAGAGGGGACTTACCAGCACCAAAAAAAAAAATAAAAAATAATAATAATGTTTGTTTATTTGCCACTAAATGGATGTTTGACGGCCTCGAATGGTGGCGAATACTTCTCGAATGGTAGGCGAGATACTTCTTCAACCGATACACAGAGGGCAAATTGCCAATTCTAGGTGGGCCAAATTCTAATACATAATGAATGAACAAATTCTAAGCTCATAGGCGCAGTATTTGGGTGGAGTTTTTAATATAATGTTAGTAGAAAATTCCGAAAAAGTTTTATTCTTACATCTTAATAAACGGAAAAATAGTAAAACAATTGTAAAATCATAGATGGGGTTCTGCGACGGGGTTTAAAAAATAATATTTGTTAGAAAATTCTAAAACTATAGCAGTATTTTTGGTATTGTTTCTTAATTAACAGAATAATAGGAAAGCAATTGTAAGCTCCTAGAAGAGGCACAGTGGTTAATTTTCAGTACCTACAAGGACAAAAGTAATATGAAATGAAATTTTCCGCAATATTGCTTATTCCGATTATTTATTGCTTTTCTTGTGTTTATGAAAAACCCTTATGGATTAAAAATTTACGTTAAGACATGTATTTATTACAAATATTTATGTAATTACTTTTAATGTATTTAAATTAGTTACATACATTACATACGTTACATACATTTTTTATTTTTCAATAAAATAAAAAACATAAAATATAACAAATAAAAACTGATTATTCCCTAAAAACAATTAAAAAATACAAACAAGTTTAGGCAGTTATTTTTTATTCTACTATTTATTCTCCTATATTTTTTTATTCTATCTATTAGGGGAATATACACTCTATATTTTGTAAAAAAAAACGTAACGCAAAAATAAGCAGAAATCAAATTGTAGGCCTATATAAAATTGAATTTCATAGGAGGTTTAACGTAAAATAAGCTTCACTTCAATTATTTATACATCGACGATTAGATAAGTTGACATTATTTGTTATTTATTAAAATATATATATATATATATATATATATATATATATATATATATATATATATATATATATATATATATATATATATATATATATATATATATATATATATATATATATATATATATATATATATATATATATATATATATATATATATATATATATATATATATATATATATATATATATATATATATATATATATATATATATTGTTGCCAAGTTGCTACAACGATTTTGTTAATTATTATGAGCATATTTTCCTGGCAACTTCATTTTGGAATTGGAAATCGCCTGCAATTAATTACGTAGGTATAATAAATTAAGATACCTGCCCGCACTGTGGGGTACCAACCAGCAATTAAACCCTCGTACATTATAAGATTTATATAACAAAATAAGTTTATGGCTTTTTCCCCGTGCTGCTCGTTTACTTGTTTATGTATATATTCGTATGGCCTGATAATACGCTATATTTATCGTAAATTCACTGGCTCTCATGTCATTTTAAACTGTAAATTGTTTTTATTTCCGTAATAAACGTCTGGAAAAGTGTTTTTAATAGTTTGTTACTTTGTTGAGTAGTCCGGCTTTTCAACATGACATGAGTGACTGCATCTCGACACACTTTATTTTAATTCAATAATTGTAAACGCATATAGGTTAATATTAATTTACCCATGACTATGTGTATGCTATTTATAAAACAAATTTTTGTTGTTGTATGGTTCATCGTAGAAAAAAATAATATCAAGTTGAAAAAGAACAGAACAAAGAACTCTGTGCAACACGTACGAAACCAAATGTAGAACAAGAGGGTCCCGAAATTATTACAGGGTTAATCTTAAAACATTACAAAAAATATATCGTTTCTTATTATAATTTCAAAGAAAAAAAAACATTCTCATTTAGTCAACCACAACAATAATTCAATCTGGCAAAGCTGCAGGTAAATATTTGTTCCTTTTCTGATTAGGTATTTTTGCCATCTGCAATATGAAATTAGTAAATAATAAACCTTATGCCTCGTCAGTTGATTGCCTGCTTATTACTGTTGCTTACCGACCTTACTTTCAAAAAATTTCAAATAACCTACATAACTTACATACGAAAAGATGTTCTATGGAGTCAATCCATGCCCTGTTAATTAGTACATTAAGCTCAATTGACTTTAGTAATATTATCATCAAGTGGATAACCAGTTTCTTTTCTGCGCGTGCACAACATGTTAGAATCAATACCTATGTTCCAATATAATCTGTTATTTTCTGATATGCCTCAAGGTTCACATTGTAGACCTCTATTCTGCAATTTATTTATTAATTATATGTCTTGTTTCATATTCGACAGTCAGGGTCTTCAGACTGATTTAGATAATGTTTAGAAATGGCCAGTGGATAACTATTTATATATAAATATCAATAAATGCTGTAGTTTATATTTTTGCACATCCCATAACATTCTAAACTATAATTATAAAGCTGATAATGTTAAATGTTAAAAGGTTAAAAAAAGTTGTTGAAATCCAAAATTTAGGAAAAAAATTGTCTTTGTCAACCATCTGACGCGTCAGATGATTTATTGTCAAAAAAAATCAAATCCGCAATAACAAATAGGATGTTTTATTTAAGAAAACAGAAGTTTGGTGAACTAACGTATTTTTGGAATACCCTGTTTATTAAGTTGATATTTAACGATATACTACAAGTCGGTGGCTATAACTTTCATACGTAACTTTTTTATCTAAAATTAACAGTAGCTGAGCTTGATTGAATAATGATGCTGTTATTCAATCAATGTAACAAACATAACATACAATGTAACAAACCTCATTTGGGGGAAAATGCATCTGACGAATGAAAATCTACAGAAAATATCATCATATATATATATATATATATATATATATATATATATATATATATATATATATATATATATATATATATATATATATATATATATATATATATATATATATATATATATATATATATATATATATATATATATAATCATAATCTGCGTAAGGCTCATCAAAATCCATTAACGTGTTTCCAAATTACAATGGTTTTGAAATATCGCCCTGTATAAAATTCCAAAGGACCTTAATAAAAAAATTGGCGGCTGGAGCGTCTGGAGATACTGATTTTAACTCATGTGCCATCCATAATGAGAGACGAGAAATGTTGATCTAACAAAAAGGCACTAAAAGACTATTAAAATTTTCCTATATTATCCATTCTATATAATAATAATAATTAAATTTTTTTTTAAAGTTTTTAATTGCGTAATCTAGAACAAATGATAATTTACATGATGCAAACCGCATTAAAAAGGTACACTTTAAAAAAAGTTACCGCTAATTGAAAATAATGCTAAATATTGCCTTTGCCGAACTTTTTGTTGAAAGTGGTCAACAAATGTATTATCTATTATGTTTTAGGTTACTGGATGTTGAAGACTGGTATTTGAACCGAAAGTACGACGTTATATCGTGCCTAAATCTCATCGACCGCTGCGATACTCCATTAGAATTGCTAAATCAAATTAAGAACTCTTTGAAGCCCGATGGAAGGGTGTTATTAGCAGTTGTGTTGCCATTTTCGGCCTACGTAGAATCAGGTAAGATTTATATGCGAGACTTGTTAATGATGAGAGGATGCGTGCATTCATGGGTGATATTCATAAATTGCAATAAGCATTTTTGGTTAGACCTGATTTGCAATCTTCGGCTGAACTATTAGAACCAATTATTATGATACTATTTCCATATTTAAACGGTATACTGAAGATCATTCATAAATACCTTATTCCTTATTTAGAGGCAAGAGTGGCTAGAGTTATTAATATTTGAACAAATTTATTAATATTCAATATGTATGTATATGTTTTACATATACACAAAACAATTTTTTTTTAAATTATATTTATGAAAAAACCGCATACCGTTACCGCATACGAGATGTTTACATATCAGTCTCGAGTACTAGCAGACTCGCTCATATTTTTTTTTAAATATGGGATTGTCATACAGTTCTTTATTTGTCTGTAGTAATTTTAATGTTCCTACGTCATTAATGTATTTTCTTCATTATACCTAGACACCTCAAAATTATCCAATATTTGTAAAGCTGTAAAACTGTCATAAATGTATGGAATTGTACCAGGTTTTTAGAGTTTTAATAGTGGAATTTTTTTATGTGTGGGATTTTTTAGAAGAGTAAAAACGGCGAATCAGTGGGCCGCGACAAGTGCTAATCCTCTGTGAGTCAGCCCTTAAACATGTGGTGTCTTTTAGTCGACCCTTTTTTAGCCGAGTCTTTTAGCCAAAATGGAGGTCGTGATGTATATATATTGTGTTTTACTTGAGTACACATATTGGAGAATTAATAAGTATTAATCTGAAAGTAGAAATTATCCTAGATGTCCGCGCTAGTGAGTGAAATAGTTTTAGTTAGATATTGTTCAATGTTCATGACCTAGTTCCGTCGTAAATGCGACACATTGACGCATTAAAACTGTGGCGGAAATTAAGGTACTTTAGCATTTATTTAAACTTTTCTTCTGTTCTCATGAACATTGAAAATTATCTCATTCACTATTGGGAACCATTGCGAATGCGGTGATAATATATAATATCAAATTATGTTGATTCTTCCTAATGATTTGTCTTCTGGTCTGAATATCTGCACTGAGAAAAAAAACAATTGTGGTAACTGAAAACTCATTTGTAATAAATAAAAATCTCATTAACATAGGGGACAACTACACCGTTGCTTTATGATAACTATAGTTGGTTTGCTGAAAGTGGGTATTTATCACAACTGCTCTAATATCTAAGTACTTGACTCTCTTTGTAGGAAATGGAATGTGGTAGTTAACACTAACACTTATTTGCTGCAATATGATAAATTTTATAAATACGATATTATATATAAAATAAATATCCACTACTTGTATTGTAGTAATACAAAACTAAAGAATATAATAATTATAAAAATAAAAATGGCCTAGTTGTTATACTTATACTAGAATTATATTTAAGTAATGTAAAAATGAACCTATACTCAAAATTAAACACTCCAATATAAAATATAAAACAAAGATCTGATCAGTCATTGGTCCATTCATCCAGTCAGTCTTTTTCGCTCTGTAGCATTCCTCGCCAAACGGAACAAAATAATTACAACTTATATAACCATAAAGCACCACGACTTCCTCACGACTCACTCACGACGCAATACAAAATGAAATGAGACAGATGGCAGTAGAGTAGAGATGGTTTAATCATGCAGACCGGGGAAAGCCGAAGATGGCCGAAGCTTGTAATATCGAACGAAAAGTGTTTATTGAAAGCTCTTGGTAAACTGTGGCAACTAGCTCTGTTAGTTGGCTGAAAGTAGAAGATGCTGGAATAAAGTAACAGAGCAGTTGATTTAAAAGTCTGAAGTTATGACAACTCGTACTTTAATAGTAACTACCTAAAATCACTTGCACTTGGTATTAATTAATTTTTTGATTTGTGATAAATACACAGTCCAGTAGCAGCTAGTGCATTCTTTTATGGGAATGATTTTACTTACGCCAATTAGTACTCTCTCTAACGATAATATTTTTTTAATTTACAGCAAATAGAAAAGTAGTTCTCACAAATGATTTTTTTCAAATGAGTAGGTCAGTTAGGTCATTTTTCACAGTGTGTTAGACGGTAAAAATATACCTACATACAAAATCCCCGCCTTAAAGGAAATTTTATTGGCTTTCATCTCACCTAACTAAAACTAAAAACTAAGTAAAAAATACATATACAGAGGGTTAAACAGATGTCTATTTTTTCAGATAACTTTTATCTTATTGTGTCTGCTTATCTTTTGCTTATCGTGCTCTTATCTTTTTTGCAGAGAAATATACAAAGGTATTAGTAAAATGTTACATTTTCACAATAAAGTAACTGATGGATTTGATTACTAAAATTTGCTTATATCGTGATAGGCCATAAAAACAAAACTCTAAAAGAAAAGAATTGTAAAACTAACATTTCGAATAATATAATTTATCAGATATCGTTGGTGCGTTTAAGTGAAACGCGCACCAACCATAGGTAGGTTGACGCGTCGCAACCTACTCGTAGAACTGCAGAATTACTAGGTATGAGTCGTAGTCGGGTGAATAAGGCATGTATTAGATTTCAAGCAAATGCTTCCCAAGTTATGTGTATGGCGGTAGACAAATATACCAACTCAACTTGCAACTGATCGGTTTTTAGTCAGGCGGGTTATTCGTGAGATGACTGTTGTTTAGATCCATAATTATTAGTATAAATTCTGTTTTTATACGAATACAACATTGATAGTATACCACTTACACGGGGTTCTGATACAAAAGATTCGTCATCACTTTCGATATTATACGAGTATATTTATCAGAAATGATCATACTATAAATTATTGAATGTTGTTACAATTATGGCGGAGTCGCCAATGTTACGAAGAAATTGGTATAAATGAGTCAAAATATAATGTTGCGCCGCTCCGTGACGAGATAATCTGTCTACCGAGTTGCTCACGTAATTTATTCTAATAGGCCTTCGAAGGTCTCAAATATTATAATAAAATACACTGCGCAACTTATTTAACGCACAACCAAAAAGTTAACTCAAATTTGACGTTATGTATTTTCGCCAATTTTTGTTCGTTTTGCTCGATTTTTTTTTCAAATTGTAGGTTTTTCTCTTAGGAATATCACTGTCTTATTTGTTTTGGTAAAACGAATGATTTTGATATTATACCAGGTGCTATAAAAATGTTATGTTTTTTTCCGCAATTTCAAAACGTCCTGTGGGCTATACAAGGTATTGCAAGTTATTGCAATTATAGCCAATTTAAAGCCTCATGTTTTTTCTACATTTTCTGTTTTTATTCATTTGTTTATCTCTGTTACTTCATAAAATATCCAATTTTTGAGTTGACGTGATTTTTATTAAATTTATTAACTTTCTTTTTTGTCAAGTGCTCATTATTTATTACTCATTATACTGGTTCAATGCCTCATTTTGCGTTCTGTTTTCCTTGATATCTTATAATTTATTGAGAGATGCAAGGTGTTTTAGAAGAGAAAAAGGTCTTAAAAGGACAAAAACTCAAAAAACATACCTAGAAAAATGGATTGCTTTAATCAATAAAACAACGAATAACAGGAAACAAAACAAAAGTAAATAGAGAATTAGTATCTGGTGTTTCCAACCCTTCCGCGAATGACCTCCCGACATCTTTGGTTCATACTTAAAACCAAAGTTCTGATTAGGTTCTGATCTAGGCCATTCCATAATTCGACTAGGCGTCCTTCCAATTCTTGTAAATTTTGGTGTTGTCGTCCCTCACTTCGTAACCGCCGACCGATAAAATCCCAAACATGTTCAATGGGGTTAAGGTCGGGGCTACGGGCTGGCCAGTCTATGTGATCAATTCCTACTTCTTCAAGATAATTTCTCACGATAAGACTCGTGTGGGGACGCGCATTGTCTTGCATAAGTAAAAAATTGGGTTCTATATAGGGGGCATAAGGCAAAACATGTGCTTCAAGAATGTCTGTGATGTATCTGTCAGAATTGAGATTTCCATTCACAGTTACCAAGTCCGTTCGCCCAGTCAAAGATATTCCGCCCCACACCATGACGGATCCACCTCCATATAAAGTTGTGTGCAAAAAATTGCATTGACTGTATCGCTCATCGGGTCTTCGGTAGACGCGATTACGTCTGTCACAATTATACAAACAGAACCTTGACTCATCAGTCCAACGTTCCCAATCTGCTTCCATCCAATTAACATGCTCATTGGCAAAATTCAATCTGGCTCTTCGATGATCTACTGTTAATGCGGGTCCTCGAGCAGCAATCCTGGGTCTTAAATTTGCCTCCCTCAGTCGTCGGCGTACAGTTTGAACGCATATGAGTGGACCACCTGCGTCTTGAAGTTGTGCTCTTAAATGTGTTGCAGTTATAAATCGTTGTCTTACAGCATTTACTCTTAAAAAGCGATCCTGGATAGCAGAGGTAACACGAGATCTACCTTGACCGGCCCGTCTGGAATGTTCTCCTGTTTCCGCGTACCTTTGAATTGCTCTCGCTATAGTTGTGTGAGACACTCCCAACCTTCCAGCTATGCGATTGTAACTCCACCCTTCACCATGTAATGTAGCTGCCTCAACACATTCATCACGAGTTAAATTTCTGGTTTGGCGTTCCATTATTCACTAATTATTGCTGGACTGCCAACAAAAAACTAATGACACAGTTGTCAGTTTATAACGTGTAATCTTCGATTTCCATAGCTTGCTAGCTGTTTGAGTTGTCCGATAAATGCATTTCATGTGAATGGTATATGGTGTTTTTTTTTTATACACCATATGCATATGGTGTTTCAAAACGGTGTATTTCATGAAGTAACAGAGATAAACAAATGAATAAAAAAAGAAAATGTAGAAAAAACATTATAACATTGCAATAACTTGCAATACGTTGTATAGCCCACAGGACGTTTTGAAATTTCGGAAAAAAACATAACATTTTTATAGCACCTGGTATAATATCAAAATCATTCGTTTTACCAAAACAACTAAGACAGTGATATTCCTAAGAGAAAAACCTACAATTTGAAAAAAAATCGACCAAAACCAACAAAAATTGTCGAAAATACATAACGTCAAATTTGAGTTAACTTTTTGGTTGTGCGTTAAATAAGTTGCGCAGTGTATTTGTAAAAACAAAGCCGACTTCAAAAAATCTATTCTAAAAAACTGCACTAAAAAGTAAAAAATAATAGGTACGTTATTCATTCTTCTTAGAATACAATCCATTTATTAGGCCAATAATATACTGTTATATAATGTTAATATAATATATTGTTATTTTTGGAGTTGGTGCCAGCCAACAAGATTAAATTTTAACTTGTGTACTTTTAGGTGCTTCAGACCATCGTCCAAAGGAACTCTTGCCAATCAGCGGTTCCTGCTTTGAAGATCAAATGAAGAGTGTAGTGAACGAAGTTTTGACACCGGCAGGTTTTGAAGTAGTCTCTTGGAGCCGAGTACCCTATCTCTGTGAAGGAGATTTGCAGCAGTCCTACTATTGGTTAGACGACGTGATCTTTGTGCTTAAATTGAAGAGTGCCTAAGACTTGTAATGGATTACCGTTGTCGATACATGATCTCTCAATTATTGAGGTTCATCATACTTAGAAGTAACCTCAAGTTGCATAATTTCATACATGACTCAGCTGATATAAAGCTCTATAAAACTAAAAGATAATAAGAAACATAAAATATTTACTAGCAGCAAAGCAGACTAAGTTGACGACATAAAATCAGGGAATTCTATTAAATTGCATGAACCTACAAATAATATACAATTAAACTTTCAGTCATGATGCTATTATGCAACTTAGCTTAAGTATATGAAGATATATAAATTATAAGTCGCAGCATTGAAGGAAATAAAACAACTAAATATTATAGCAGATTTGTTGTTTCAGATTGCTTTTATTAAATCAGTATGTAAATATTTTGGTCAAATCAATTAAGTATGTGTCAATCTGTACGCCATTTATTGCATTATCATACATACACTAGTTGCAAAAAAATTATGCACCTGCTTTTTTGGTTCAAGTTCAAGATACTCTAACTGTTGTTACTGCGATTCGGGATGATATTCGCATATCATTGCATAACTTTTTTTTAGCGCACGTACAGGTCCGAAATTTTGGATTATAGTCCTTTGAAATCCCAGCTATAGGATGAGTATATTTTCGAATTCCCAGCAATTACACAAAAAAATATATTAAAAAACAATGTCGTGCGTCGGCACAAACGTACGGGGGTACGTCGGTACCCCGTATAGTGGGGTCATTCGAGACAAGCCATAAATCACCTCTTTTTGGCTCCTATGGGGTTATCCAGGACATAACATTATTTTTGAAAAATTCATTTATACTGGCATCGCACTATTTGAAAGAAATTTAACAGTTACATTGACAAATTCTTTATTCGTATTATTAAACCTATAAAAACACAAAAACTCTGGTTTGAGTTTTATTTTTCTCAAAAAAAAACAAAAAAACTTACTAATAATACCTACTCTGGCTTAAAAATTATAGTCTTTGGTTTTAAAAAACTTTAAAATTATACTTTGGTTTAAAAAAAATTAAAAAGTATACTTTTTTAAAAAAAGGAATCCAAAATTAATGGTAACAAATTGGTACTGAATAAGAAACCAATGCCTTCTTATAATTAAATTTGAAACCTCTTCTTCGTAGCCTTCCCGGTGTTTTGATAATGTTCGTAATGTCCTTTAAAGTGATTTCACTAAAGTCTTTCATTTACGAGCATGTCCCATTTCACCCCTCAAACTGTTCCTGAAGTCTAAAAAAAATTGTAACAAAAAATGTGTGGGCATAACATTAAACACAATCACTCTGGTTTCAAGTAAATAGTTAAGTTATTCATAAGAAATTGCTTCACAAATCTGACTGCTTGTACTACTTTTAGAGAAAGTTAGTTTGCTCATTCACAAACTGCAAGAACTTACATTGTTTTTGCAGTTTTAATCCGCTGTACACGAGTAAATTCAAAACAAACGCAAACAACATATAAAATCATAATTACAGGTACCTTTTCTTAATGACACATGCTTCATAACCGATAATTCTCTTTGTAACTTACGATTTACGATATCTGTAACTTACGATTACTCCTTGATAACTAGCCTTGTCTACAATTTTGTGGGAAATTCAAATTTATGTAATCACCCCATTTGAAGGTACCTACTTGAACATAAAATCTATAGGTGGCAATACCAGATATTAAAATTATTCGTTTTCTTGATATTGGTGTTCTATGGATGTCTAAATGTAATAAATAGGCAAAAATATATGACATATTCCAGTAAATATGCTGCAAATTCATCGATTTTTACGAGAAAATAATGTAGAATAGTCAAGTACCAGATGTATGTAAGTATGCAAAATGTGAGGACAGCTTTGTGTCAATGGATATTAGCTGAGAATATCTCAAAGATTAACAACCCGGATCTTGCCGGTCTATATTTTGTTAATTTTTTCCCCCCTATTGTCTACTCCCCGGCAGAAAATTGCGACACCCCTAAGTTTTTGATAAGTTTGATGTTTTATAACTTTTATATTTTTAATCCGATTTCCACAATTCTTGTATCAGCTTGTAGACAAATGCTTGGCCTTTACTCTGAGTTATTGTCGAATTTAGTTGTAAAACTTAGCTTATGTTTTACGAGTGTAAATCAAATTGGTGTTTTTTTATCATTTTGAAACACCCGTGGAAAAATTGACATTGAAAATTTGAATTAACCATTTTTTGCTGCAATTTCGAACTCATTGGAGACATTTTGCTTTTTGAATCATCTTTCGCTACCTCCTTTCGTTTAAGATTTAACGATTTTTAAATAAATTAGTAAAATAAATAAGTTAGTTGAATAAGGTACATCTAAATAGGAAGCTTGAAATGATGATCGCTTCATCATTATTGAGTCTTTGAGAGATAGAAGAAATACTGCTGTTTCTTTGAAAAATGACCTATGAATGGCAAGACGAGTAAGAATGGCAAGACGATTTCTGGTGAAGTGCATACTGATCTCGTATTTGTCGAGAATAGAGATCTCTCAATGTCTACCACTATATTCAAAACATTCTGCAAAAATATTCAAAACATTTTGCAAAGATATAGTTCCATTTGCGCCGTATATTGGAAATGACTTTATTCTGATGCATGATAATGCAAGACCCCACGTAGCGAAAATGGGAAATGAGTACCTGTATGAATTTGGCTTACAAAGATTAGATTGGCCAGCCTGCAACCCTGACTTTAATCCAACGAACATTTGTGAGACGAACTTAAAAGAGCTGTTCGCCGACATCCTGTACAACCACAAACATTGCAGGACCTCAGAGTGGCATTGACTGAGATAGCTTTGTTGGGGGTATTCTCTGCCACCCTCTAAGAACCGGCCAATCATTCTACCAATATTAGATCGATAATTGTGGACTCATCAGAGAAGTGCTGAAAAAAATTTCAACCATTTAACTAAATAATAAAAAGATGCAGTTTTTAACACATTGGAAGCATTCTGCCACTCCCTTGGAACTGCTATCAGGGCTAATCCTCTACGATGACAATTAGTTAGGCCCTCCACAACATTCTCTCCAAAAATAGACCTTAACTAAATCATGACTGAAAAATATCACTGGCTTTTAGTCTATAACCTCATTCATTCGATGCCCCGAAGACTTTGAGCTGTCATTACTGGAATGGACATACACGTTATTAAATTTATTGTTAAGGTCAGTAAAGGATTTCTTAAGAATCAGTGCTTTATCTCCGCGAAATGAGGTAGCAAGATGATTCAAAAAACAAAGTCGACACTTAATAATAACTAAAATTTAATTAGGTAGGTAGTGCTTTTTTAATACTTAGCCACATTTTGATTTTGGTTCTTTAACTAAATCTTTTTATTTCGGTCTTTTTCTTTTAAAATATTTCACTGTTAACGATATTTTTCATGTTTTTGTAATAAAACACATTTTAAGTAGACACTCAAAAACAACGAAAATTTAATTAGGTGGGTACCTATAATGCCGTGGCGACGGCAAAGGGGACTAGAAAGGACCACTGCATCTGCCGGTAAGATGGGTTTTCCATTATTTAGAGTCTTAGGTATAAGAATATGAATATATCCTTGAGAGTCAGCAAATTTTGCATATTCAACTTCAATAGGACTGTGTAGACTTTTTATTCACATACTCGTGTAATGCACAGGGTGTTCCAAAAGAGTTATAAAAAGTATGTGGTTGAATGTCTCCATTAATTCCATCCTGGATTAAAAAAAAGACTCTTACATTTTACCATGATAGGCAATGTACATGAAAGACTGATGCATTGTAGGCGCTAATAGTAGGTAATAGTAGGTAAACAACAGACGAAAGGCAAAACATTGTATATTATTCAAATTATAATAGGCTGGTGCTTATAAATAGATTTCTAGTATTGAAGTGGATCATCTTTAGAACTTTCGACTACTATCTATGATAGTCACTGCCATAACAGACAATTTATTATTTCCCAGAAGTGAATACTAATAACTTTGCCAATACTCGTATATGATGAAATCACATTATTTTAAGATCTCTTTAAAGTTATTATAGTGGTATAGTAAAGTTATAATAATGTAGTGCAGCCCAATAAAATTAGGATTTGACACGGAAGAAATTGTAATTAGTGATTTTCCTTTCCGATTCGTTGGACGGCAGTCTACATTTCGGTTCCTGGGTGAATTTTGCTTTATTAAATACGTAACTAAATAATTTATTAAATCACTAGCAGCACTTCATTTCTATCAAGCTTGATAGAAATTAAGTTTGCTAAAACTTTTGTCCTTATTCGTTTTTCCCAAGGATCGATTTTTTTTTATTTAGACCTGAAAAGAGGTGGGGTTGATTGTAATGATTGTATATACAATCAGAGATTTGTTGAGAATTATATTTGCTACATCTTTGATGGCAACCTTTTTTTTTGTAGAATTGATATTATTGGGTGCACGTTTACGGTAAAGGAAAAGACGTGTGTAAATAAACCGTTTCTCAAACTGCATTGCTTTGTAGCATAGATAATACTAAAAGTATGGAAAAGCGATATATCACTATTTATTATGGTATCGGGAAGAGTCCCCAAATGTGCTCACCCTCTTTATCTTGGGCTTGCTTTTCCATACTTTTAGTTACTTCTTTGCGACAAAACTATTTCTGTTTCCCTTTATCGTAAGCATGCCCACAAAAATTAAGAAAAAGAGAAAATTAAGAACAATCCTAAGAAAAAAAAAGGTCGGTATCAAAGATGCAGTAAGTTTTATATCCCATAAGTTTGTTCATTATCGTATACGTTAAAATCAAAAATAAAACGAGATAATGCAATAACTGAACCTTCTCCAAGAAATTCCTCCAAAACTCCTAGGTATAATAGTTTTAGACCCTAGACCGTTATAGACATTCATAATGTCCTAAGGCGTTATTTCTCATTTAATGATCATATCTCAAAATAGGGTGGTTATTTCAAAATAACGGACTAGTAGGACAGACTAAATTATTTTTTGATTTTAATTCATCCCTGACAACTGGACTATAGTAGCGCATTAAATAATTCTGCACCAATATAAATACATTCTAATGTATTCAAATCGCAATCTTAAACAACATATCATTTTTATTTTAAAATACAAATCAATTGTTATAGAAGGTATATTGTATACATATTAATTGATGGGTACTAATTAATTGTGATCGAACTATCTGGTTAATCAGATAGTAAATTTTAGTAGAAAAAATTCATAAATTTCATGAAATGTAATATATGAAATTGGAGAATTATTTAGGACTCATAAATTAAATTTTGACTTACTAATTCCAAGCAAATAAATACAAGATTTTAAAAAGGTTAATATGGATTAGATTTTATTTTCGATTTTTGTGAAATAAACAAATAAATATATAATGTTGTAGGATGTTTCTTTCTTTTTCCATCACTCACCTTATTCTGTTACATTCACCTACTTAATTTAAAATATCGCATAATTTAACTAAAATATTACTAAGAATAGATACAACAGAACTATCACTTGAAATTATATAGGTATTGATATAATAACATATATTTTCCATGTTTTGCAATATATGCTCACGTCACGATATTTTTATTATAATATTCCTATTTTGTATGATACAGCGGCGTCAGAATCCCAGACTATTAGCAAGACAATATTAGACTATTAGCAATCGTAAATAATTGGGGTTTACTGGAATGTTAAAACAAAACAGTGTCAGTTAAATTACATAGGTTACCTCGTAACTTTTGTGGGGATCTGGCAGAGGGAATGTGACGTTATCTTTATGCTGCGGCTGCCATCTGACAGTTTATTTTTATAGTTTCTCAGCGTTGTAAGAGTGTTTGTGTAGTTATTTGGTAATTTTTACGTGTAAATACTATTTAATAACATTATATGATTACATTTTGAGATATTTGATAGGACAATATAAGTGTTCAGGGGCCAGTAAAACATAAATACCTACTATTTTACATGATACTTTAATATCCATATCCATAATAAAGTCATAAACGAATTCATGCATCATTAACTTAGGGTCTTGATTTAATTCTATCTTTAGTATTTTAATCCTTTTTGGTGGATTTTACATACAGTTACATACTACCTATTACATACTACAGTTACATACTACAAGGTATCTTATTACATTACCTTTAAATTGCATAAATGCTGCATCAGTTACAGTTTTTATTACAGCAATATTGTACAGTATTACTTCATAACAGTAATATCGTCGGCTTGTAAAACCTACATTTCAACTTACAATTAATTCTCTACTGAAATGTCAAATTTTTAGTTATTAATACTATTACAAAAATAATTTAACTGATAAATCAATTGAAGAAAGATTAAGTACTCTACATGAATTGATGTTTGATGAATAATAGTTATTAAAATAAAATTTTGTTTGATGAATAATAATTATTTACCTAAAAAGTCTATTGATAACATTTAATATACATAACCTTATTTTAATCAAAACAAAGTGCTGCTTTTAATGGTGTAATAATATATCTACAAATAATAAAGTATCAACATATCTTTTGTTTGTCGAATTCATATATTTAACATATATATAATATTGCATTTACAAAAGTGTACCTGTACCTATCAACTGGCAGTTCAAATTCGCTAGATGATAAATTATGTACCTATATCATTGTTTTATAGTAAACAATAAATTTAAAACTATATTTATATAATGGAAATTATATTAGCAATATTTGTAAC
>CAXKVY010001261.1:0-28882 GCA_964058915.1 Tetropium fuscum | reverse complement strand
AGTCAAGTACTTAGATATTAGAGCAGTTGTGATAAATACCCACTTTCAGCAAACCAACTATAGTTATCATAAAGCAACGGTGTAGTTGTCCCCTATGTTAATGAGATTTTTATTTATTACAAATGAGTTTTCAGTTACCACAATTGTTTTTTTTCTCAGTGCAGATATTCAGACCAGAAGACAAATCATTAGGAAGAATCAACATAATTTGATATTATATATTATCACCGCATTCGCAATGGTTCCCAATAGTGAATGAGATAATTTTCAATGTTCATGAGAACAGAAGAAAAGTTTAAATAAATGCTAAAGTACCTTAATTTCCGCCACAGTTTTAATGCGTCAATGTGTCGCATTTACGACGGAACTAGGTCATGAACATTGAACAATATCTAACTAAAACTATTTCACTCACTAGCGCGGACATCTAGGATAATTTCTACTTTCAGATTAATACTTATTAATTCTCCAATATGTGTACTCAAGTAAAACACAATATATATACATCACGACCTCCATTTTGGCTAAAAGACTCGGCTAAAAAAGGGTCGACTAAAAGACACCACATGTTTAAGGGCTGACTCACAGAGGATTAGCACTTGTCGCGGCCCACTGATTCGCCGTTTTTACTCTTCTAAAAAATCCCACACATAAAAAAATTCCACTATTAAAACTCTAAAAACCTGGTACAATTCCATACATTTATGACAGTTTTACAGCTTTACAAATATTGGATAATTTTGAGGTGTCTAGGTATAATGAAGAAAATACATTAATGACGTAGGAACATTAAAATTACTACAGACAAATAAAGAACTGTATGACAATCCCATATTTAAAAAAAAATATGAGCGAGTCTGCTAGTACTCGAGACTGATATGTAAACATCTCGTATGCGGTAACGGTATGCGGTTTTTTCATAAATATAATTTAAAAAAAAATTGTTTTGTGTATATGTAAAACATATACATACATATTGAATATTAATAAATTTGTTCAAATATTAATAACTCTAGCCACTCTTGCCTCTAAATAAGGAATAAGGTATTTATGAATGATGTATACCGTTTAAATATGGAAATAGTATCATAATAATTGGTTCTAATAGTTCAGCCGAAGATTGCAAATCAGGTCTAACCAAAAATGCTTATTGCAATTTATGAATATCACCCATGAATGCACGCATCCTCTCATCATTAACAAGTCTCGCATATAAATCTTACCTGATTCTACGTAGGCCGAAAATGGCAACACAACTGCTAATAACACCCTTCCATCGGGCTTCAAAGAGTTCTTAATTTGATTTAGCAATTCTAATGGAGTATCGCAGCGGTCGATGAGATTTAGGCACGATATAACGTCGTACTTTCGGTTCAAATACCAGTCTTCAACATCCAGTAACCTAAAACATAATAGATAATACATTTGTTGACCACTTTCAACAAAAAGTTCGGCAAAGGCAATATTTAGCATTATTTTCAATTAGCGGTAACTTTTTTTAAAGTGTACCTTTTTAATGCGGTTTGCATCATGTAAATTATCATTTGTTCTAGATTACGCAATTAAAAACTTTAAAAAAAAATTTAATTATTATTATTATATAGAATGGATAATATAGGAAAATTTTAATAGTCTTTTAGTGCCTTTTTGTTAGATCAACATTTCTCGTCTCTCATTATGGATGGCACATGAGTTAAAATCAGTATCTCCAGACGCTCCAGCCGCCAATTTTTTTATTAAGGTCCTTTGGAATTTTATACAGGGCGATATTTCAAAACCATTGTAATTTGGAAACACGTTAATGGATTTTGATGAGCCTTACGCAGATTATGATTATATATATATATATATATATATATATATATATATATATATATATATATGATGATATTTTCTGTAGATTTTCATTCGTCAGATGCATTTTCCCCCAAATGAGGTTTGTTACATTGTATGTTATGTTTGTTACATTGATTGAATAACAGCATCATTATTCAATCAAGCTCAGCTACTGTTAATTTTAGATAAAAAAGTTACGTATGAAAGTTATAGCCACCGACTTGTAGTATATCGTTAAATATCAACTTAATAAACAGGGTATTCCAAAAATACGTTAGTTCACCAAACTTCTGTTTTCTTAAATAAAACATCCTATTTGTTATTGCGGATTTGATTTTTTTTGACAATAAATCATCTGACGCGTCAGATGGTTGACAAAGACAATTTTTTTCCTAAATTTTGGATTTCAACAACTTTTTTTAACCTTTTAACATTTAACATTATCAGCTTTATAATTATAGTTTAGAATGTTATGGGATGTGCAAAAATATAAACTACAGCATTTATTGATATTTATATATAAATAGTTATCCACTGGCCATTTCTAAACATTATCTAAATCAGTCTGAAGACCCTGACTGTCGAATATGAAACAAGACATATAATTAATAAATAAATTGCAGAATAGAGGTCTACAATGTGAACCTTGAGGCATATCAGAAAATAACAGATTATATTGGAACATAGGTATTGATTCTAACATGTTGTGCACGCGCAGAAAAGAAACTGGTTATCCACTTGATGATAATATTACTAAAGTCAATTGAGCTTAATGTACTAATTAACAGGGCATGGATTGACTCCATAGAACATCTTTTCGTATGTAAGTTATGTAGGTTATTTGAAATTTTTTGAAAGTAAGGTCGGTAAGCAACAGTAATAAGCAGGCAATCAACTGACGAGGCATAAGGTTTATTATTTACTAATTTCATATTGCAGATGGCAAAAATACCTAATCAGAAAAGGAACAAATATTTACCTGCAGCTTTGCCAGATTGAATTATTGTTGTGGTTGACTAAATGAGAATGTTTTTTTTTCTTTGAAATTATAATAAGAAACGATATATTTTTTGTAATGTTTTAAGATTAACCCTGTAATAATTTCGGGACCCTCTTGTTCTACATTTGGTTTCGTACGTGTTGCACAGAGTTCTTTGTTCTGTTCTTTTTCAACTTGATATTATTTTTTTCTACGATGAACCATACAACAACAAAAATTTGTTTTATAAATAGCATACACATAGTCATGGGTAAATTAATATTAACCTATATGCGTTTACAATTATTGAATTAAAATAAAGTGTGTCGAGATGCAGTCACTCATGTCATGTTGAAAAGCCGGACTACTCAACAAAGTAACAAACTATTAAAAACACTTTTCCAGACGTTTATTACGGAAATAAAAACAATTTACAGTTTAAAATGACATGAGAGCCAGTGAATTTACGATAAATATAGCGTATTATCAGGCCATACGAATATATACATAAACAAGTAAACGAGCAGCACGGGGAAAAAGCCATAAACTTATTTTGTTATATAAATCTTATAATGTACGAGGGTTTAATTGCTGGTTGGTACCCCACAGTGCGGGCAGGTACCTTAATTTATTATACCTACGTAATTAATTGCAGGCGATTTCCAATTCCAAAATGAAGTTGCCAGGAAAATATGCTCATAATAATTAACAAAATCGTTGTAGCAACTTGGCAACAATATATATATATATATATATATATATATATATATATATATATATATATATATATATATATATATATATATATATATATGTATATATATATATATATATATATATATATATATATATATATATATATATATATATATATATATATATATATATATATATATATGTATATATATATATATATATATATATATTTTAATAAATAACAAATAATGTCAACTTATCTAATCGTCGATGTATAAATAATTGAAGTGAAGCTTATTTTACGTTAAACCTCCTATGAAATTCAATTTTATATAGGCCTACAATTTGATTTTTGCTTATTTTTGCGTTACGTTTTTTTTTACAAAATATAGAGTGTATATTCCCCTAATAGATAGAATAAAAAAATATAGGAGAATAAATAGTAGAATAAAAAATAACTGCCTAAACTTGTTTGTATTTTTTAATTGTTTTTAGGGAATAATCAGTTTTTATTTGTTATATTTTATGTTTTTTATTTTATTGAAAAATAAAAAATGTATGTAACGTATGTAATGTATGTAACTAATTTAAATACATTAAAAGTAATTACATAAATATTTGTAATAAATACATGTCTTAACGTAAATTTTTAATCCATAAGGGTTTTTCATAAACACAAGAAAAGCAATAAATAATCGGAATAAGCAATATTGCGGAAAATTTCATTTCATATTACTTTTGTCCTTGTAGGTACTGAAAATTAACCACTGTGCCTCTTCTAGGAGCTTACAATTGCTTTCCTATTATTCTGTTAATTAAGAAACAATACCAAAAATACTGCTATAGTTTTAGAATTTTCTAACAAATATTATTTTTTAAACCCCGTCGCAGAACCCCATCTATGATTTTACAATTGTTTTACTATTTTTCCGTTTATTAAGATGTAAGAATAAAACTTTTTCGGAATTTTCTACTAACATTATATTAAAAACTCCACCCAAATACTGCGCCTATGAGCTTAGAATTTGTTCATTCATTATGTATTAGAATTTGGCCCACCTAGAATTGGCAATTTGCCCTCTGTGTATCGGTTGAAGAAGTATCTCGCCTACCATTCGAGAAGTATTCGCCACCATTCGAGGCCGTCAAACATCCATTTAGTGGCAAATAAACAAACATTATTATTATTATTTTTTTTTTTTGGTGCTGGTAAGTCCCCTCTGTCCTCCGACTAGCCCAGAGAGTCCCTCCAGCCTCGTTACTCAACGACCGCTCCCCACGTCCGCGGGGTAAGCGGTCATTGAGGTCGCAATTCATGTGTCCTGAGTAGACGCAACGAGCCAAGTATGACGGCCTTCTGCATCTTCCCAGCGATGACTTCTGCCGATTGACGGCATGCTGGGATGGTTCTTAATTTTGAGAGCAATGATTGTCGCATACCTCCGAGTGAGCCAATAATAAGAACCACAATTTTAACAGAATAACCCGGGTACAGCCTGCGGAGTTCAGAGAGTAAATCTCGATATTTTGTCCGTTTCTCCTCCTCTTTCAAGACAATGTTCTTTTCGGCCGGAGCCGAAAACTCAATACGAACATCGTCTTGAGTTGGTGGTCGAGGAGGACTATGTCAGGCTTATTGGCTTGTATCCGCCTGACAGTGGGGAATGAATAGTTCCAGTATAACCGGGACCTCTCATTCCCCACAACGGACTCAATATCCCCCGGAGCATAGGGCAACACCGGTGTCTGATCTATACCGTACGAGTGCCGTAGGTGGTAATACAGCACTCGTAATGCCGCGTTATGTCGATGGATATAGGCAGAGACCGCATATGCTGGACAAGCGGACAGCAAATGCATAATGGTCTCTGGGGCCCGACGACATGCTCTGCAGCTGACGTCAGGCACTTCTATACCCATCACGCGGCTTCGGTAGACCAGGGTGTTTAATACACCATCTTGGCAAGCTAATATAAAACCTTCGGTCTCTGACTTCAGCCCAGCTGACCTCAAAAAGCTAAAGGTCAGCTTTTGGGATAAGCCTAAGTCTTCTATATTTCTATAGTAGACTCCGTGCAATGGCTTATCCCTGTGCTGCTGAAAACGAAGTGTATTTCCAGCAGCACGAAGGTGGGCTTTCAACCGAGCAGGGTCCAACTCGGTGACAGAGTTTGGATTATTCTGCTCGATGTCGAAGTCGAGACCTAGGCTATTAGCTGCTCTTTGTGCTGCCCTATATATAAAAGCTCCTACGCCAGCTCCTTCATGGTCTTTGACCATGAGGAGTAGGGGGATTATTATTATGATTATTATTATTATTATTATTATTATATATAAGTAGCTATGTTCACTTGACATCATTATTTTTGCATGTAAGTAAACTAATTAGTCGTGTCTTTAAGGGCTTCTTCTTTCTTTCGTGGCCACCACTTCTTTCTTACTTCAAGTCTCCACTTTACATTTTTTTTTACTTGGAACCTTCGTTAGATAGTATACATTGGACCCTGGATTGTCTTATCTGCAGACCATCGATACCGTTCGTTTTATTTGGAACGTTGAACTTGCCTCCGCTGGTGGAATCCTATCGGAAACTTACCCTTAGGATCTGGATGTTAAAAACTGTCAGTGGAGTCCACGGATAATTCGTAGCCTCGATACTCACCGTACGAACCCACTATTTTTTTTATTAAACTGAGCTAGCTTATTTGCTTGTAATTGCATTTATTGCTGATCACACTTTATATATAACAAAATTTTTTAAAATGTCCTTAAAAATAAGTGTCATTCTAAATTTCAAAAGTGAACATATGTATATTGCGATATATAGCAATAAATTTTATATAGTGTGAGTGTATTTTGTCTGACTGAAATTTGTTGGGTATTTTAACTTTGGCAGTAGATTAAGATTTCCTCATTATATCTATGACTGATATTTACTAGGTTTACGATAAACGTTAATTAATTCTAATAACTGACTTTAAAACACCATCGAATATGTAGCGCCGCAGCTTGAATTACTACCGAAGTTGTACGCGAAGCACAGGAGGAATTTACTCTTTTCCCGAAGCATCGTAATATTTCTGTTTAACACATGCAGGTGATGGTCTCGGGTCTAATTAGTGGAATATCTTGATTAAACATCGTAAAGCTGGATCGTAAGATTCAGCTCTAAGAACTCACCTAGAGACTGAGAAGACGATCTGAACCAATCTACTAAGTAACTCTTCTTAATTAACTGGGTGCGCACTTAGTTTTATGGGTTAAGTTTTATTGCACTGAGAACTCAATTAACAAACGGACACGAAACGACTTTAATTACTTCAGATATGGGCGATAACATCGAATCTCTGTACTATTGAAATGGAATGGCACTGCCGTCCGCCTCGGAGACAAGGGCGTTTAAATCTCTTTCTGTATTCCTGAGTAGCCCTTGTAACCTATACGGATTTACTGCCAATAAAATTGATAGTATTTTCATCACTATTTTCATTATAACTTCTAGGTATCTGGTGGCATGCTCAATTAAATCAAGGTTTATTAATCCATTTACAGAGCAAAAAAAGTTAATAAAATAAAAGAATTAGTAAATTGCATTTAAATAATTATATAATTAATATAGGTACATTTATTAAAATGTATCTTGCTCTATACAACATACAGCGACAGCGCCCCTAAAACTCATATTCAAAACTCATTACTGTTACGTTAATAAAATACGTAGTACCTATCATTCTACGTACTCATGAATTATTGATTTATGTACTAGTTTCATTGCTTCTTAATGTAATTTAATTGCGAATATTAAATATGAAAATAACTATACTATAACTGTTGGTTAAAAAGATAACTAGAACTAAAAGATAACTATTGAGAAAGTGGTAGGTCCTACAAAAAAATTAGTAATACCCTTTTTCTATGTACTAGAATTTGTTTATAAAATTTTTTTGTATGAATCATTTTTTGATAAAATGGACGGTTACTTAGATAAAGGCAAAGAAGTGTTTGCGCCGGCGACCATTTTGTTTCTGAAGAGTAGTACCCAAACGCACCATTTTTTAGAGTGCCACCCTCGAAATTATGTTCCTGCAAGGCCAAACGAAGAGATTGAGATCACTCCCACGCTTGCATCATCAAGGAGCCCAATGTACATTTGAGAGCAGACTATTATACCTTTACGTTCCAACCTTGTGGGACATCTAAGTTGAATACAGCCATCTACAGTAGTGGCCCTACATTCGAACCTTGTGGGATACCTGAGTTGAGAGTTGAGATTTAAACATGTCAATTAAATCTTTTATGTATGAACCAAAACTATCGCTTAGGAGATTTTAATATACCTACGTATCTTTCAAATCAATTCATAATCTTGTTTCAGTATTAGCAATTTAGTATTAGTAAATATTTTCTAATAACCATTGTTAGTTGATTTAATATTAGAAATGCAATATTATTATTATTTTCTCTAAGCCACTTACTACTTGACTGCTATTATTGTATTTCTTGATTATTATCCTGTCATCTTATTTAGAGTAGTTATTTAATGGGCTTTCTTCTGAATTTTTATTTTACTGACCGATCTTTATACCTGCATATTACCACCGATAAATCGATCTATCTATGTATTGTTGACAGGCCTGTATTTATTTGTATACAAATAAATTGTTGAAAGTAGCCGGTGTGTTGAATGTTTATTACATCATATTTACAAATACGAATTTAAAGGCTTCTTTTCTAGGTGTACAATATAATATACCGTATATGGTAATAATGGATTTCAAGTTTTTCATACTGTTTTATAATCGGAATACATCTTGTTAGTAATAATAAATAAAAAAAATATATATAACATTTATATTCCATTTCAATCAAATGCGATATTTTTTATAATAGCAGACTTCACATTTGGGATCTATTAGACACTATGAAAATCTGTAAGTAATAAAATAAGTTAAAATTCATTAAATAGACTTGAAATTATTTATAGACTCTATTAAGCACCGCGCCAAAGTTATTTACTGTAAAAAATATTACGGAGGAGGAGTACGGAAAGCCTATTTCAAGGATCATCAGTAACACTAGTGGTCCATTATATATCCTATTAGGAGGAAGGATAATTTATTTGCAGTCGATATTTTATCGCGAAACAGGTGATAACTAATTCTTATGAGGGTTTTAGCAACAGAAACGAACCTACGTTGGTAGGTCTGTATTACATTTAAATCAGGAAATTGGAATAGTATAAGTGTTGATTGAGTTGATTGTATATTGTCAAGGTCACGTATTATTTGAACCCGCCTTTAACACTCTTATTTTTAATTTTAGAGCAAATTGCCATATATGAAAATTTAGTATTTTTTTTGCAGATTTTAAAACAGAAAAACAATTTAACTCGCAAAAGAGATATTCACTGTAACCATGTATTTCTAAATGGAACACCCTGTATATGTTTACGTTTAGTTGTCATTGTGTTGTGATTATCTGTTTTATTAATATTATGAGATTGTTGTTACAAAATGGGTTTTAGTGAAATGGAAAAATATGACATTTTATCAGTATATCTAAAAAATAATAAAAGTAATAAAAGTCTGCCCAACGGGATAGGATGCTTTACGACTATCGTGTAATTCCTAGTAGAAATACATTTAAACATAGAAATACAGTTGGAAAATGGTGTATTTATTTTATTTATCTTCTTGTTTTAATTTTTTGTTGAGAATTTTTTGTTTTACTTTGGAATATATATTTGTTTTATTTATTTTGTTTTTATTTTTTGTCTAGAATTTTTTGTTTTATTTTGGAATATATATTTATTTAATTTTTCCGTTTTCAAGTTTACTTTTCACCGCTACTTAGCTTAGTTTTATACGTATTTATTTATGTTTCTTGTGGGAAATATGACTACTGGCGAACCACCCACAAAAAAATGGTAACGCGCTGAAAGGACTTCATGAGTGGTGTGGAAACTTAAGATTCAATATCAGTTGTGGTGTTTAAAGTATGTATATAAAAAACCTTCTACTTTCGACACCATAAAAAAAATGCCGACGCCCATGGCCAGCACCATGGGTATAGCCGGTCATCTTTTACGAGGGTTCACGAGTACATATAGCCGGTCATCGTTTAAAACCTTTTAGATAGACTGTACAATATATATTAATATATTATTCAACGAGCTGATTAGTAACGCAGGGTGATGGATGAACCGAAGGCGAGAGGCGCAAATTGCCCGAGTTAATAATGGCCATTAATTGCAAATTGAATAATATGATTTGTCCACGACAATTATACATTTTTATCTTAACGAGTTGGTTTTCAGTTCTTAATGTGATTTTGGGAAAAATGTCACTAAAAATAATTTCAATTTTTAAACGTCAATTAGTCATCAGTTGACACGAGTCGGCCGTTATATAGCCACCTTGTTTTTAGTTCTCAATACAAATATTCGGAATGTTGTTGGTGTACGGGTAGCGTGGTAATATATGTAAATCAACTGTAAAGTGTTGTATAATGAAAAACAGGTGTTATTATTCAATTCCATTATATAATGGTTGCATAAATAAAACACTTAAAATATATTATTGAGTTATTATCAAATGATGGCGGACAAAATGTATATTACCTACTGACAAGTGATAAGCCGACGAGCGGAGAAACTATGGCAACCTCACAAATTTTCGGACGATGTTACCAACTGCAGGTACCGTACGTGTACATGCCTTATTCAAAATCTGGCGACGTCAAAACTGTTATACATTGACATCATTGACACTGTGTCTTAATTCACTGATGACATGCAGCGGTTTTTGTTTTAAATCATATGAACAATATTTTGTGCCCAAAACACCTACTTACTCATTTTTTTCTGATGTTCTTTTACTCTTTTATTTTTGAATCAATTATTTTCAGTTACACAGCACAACAGTTCTTAAACTCGGGCGACAATCACCATAAAAAATTTAAATGGCAGAAGAGATCAGAATATACAAAATTTCAAAATATGTCTCGGGATTTAAATCCACTAGTTTTTTACTACTGGGGTTTCATAAATGAGAAGGTATATGTAAAATTAATTACTTTTGGATCAATTATTTTCAGTTACACAGCACACTTAAAATATACTTAAACTCGCGGGCGATAACCACTCTAAAAATTTTAAATGCCAGAAGGCGTCATGTACACAGTTATAAAACACCCTAAAATTACATTTAAAATATAGTAATTATGCAATAGCAACAGCAAGAAAAAAAAATAGTGACAATAACTGAAGACGGGGAATTCTAAGAATCTGGTGTTGGTAACAATGGAACTGAATTTTTCATTAAATTTTGTGAAATATTCACATACTATTGTGAGAAAAACTATATCACATCATCAATATACTATTGCTTATAGTTTTGGATCAGCTTCAGATTAAATTCGAATTATTAACTATTATATTTTAATTAAATAATCCTACAAATTTGTCAGACTCCATCTGTGGACGGTTTGGCCATCTGGTTTTGATCCCAATAGATGACGTTTGCCAAATGTGTATGATGATTAATTCAAATATAGTATAACTATTTAGTCTAAAACTGGTACAAAAGTATAAAGAATAGCAGGTATTTATGATGATATGACATAGGTTTTCTTGCGATAATATACGAATATTTCACAAAATATTGAAAAATTCAATTTTCCATTGCTAACATCGGATTCTTAGAATGCCCCGTCTAAACATGTTTAGAAATATAACATCAATATAAATAGTGAATTTGATGATGTTGTGGAATATCATTTTTAGAAGTCTTAAACAATTTTTCTTATTCTAAATAATTTTAAATAAATCCTCATTATTTAATGCGGTCCTGAGACAATAATTTTCCGAGTATCAGCTCAAACACTGGGTTGCGTATACGCTTATACATAATGTCGCCTCCTGCCACAAAAGTGATAGCAGCATTTAAGTGGGCAGTTAATATTTTATGGCTTATCAATTTTATTGGGTATTTTTATTGCGCTTATAAAAACAAGATATTATTAACGTAATTAACGATAATGGAACAAACACTTGAATTTTCTCCAGTCATTACCGTGTCGAATAAGCCATAAAGTGTAAAATTATTTGTTGTATTAAGGTGGAGCTTGAGATACTTGCGGGGAATGTTCTATTAAAGTCACTCCCACCCTATCCTTTAAGTTTGAATATTCTATTTAACTGCTTTGCATCACCGAAGATACAACGCTATAAGTAAATCAGTTAAATCACAGCACAAGCGTGGAAGATATATGTTATATAATTATATTGTATTTGTACTTACTCATATCCTCTTCGATGGAGCAAGCTTCTCATAGTGTTAGACATCTCTGTAACATAGACATGACTGAAAAGTGGAGCTATATGTGCCGTCACTTCTCCATCACCTGCTCCTAAGTCGAGGAACGTGTCTGCCATCCAACTATCGTCCACTCTAAATAATTTTCTACAGTGTGGCTGGGACAAAACGAACATAGATCCTCGTTGTAGCCACCTAGAAAAATAACACATTTAAAATATTTTAAAGTCTGGGTACATACTTAAACTATATTTAATACAAAATATTAACTATTTAATTTCCCCAAAATAGTTCTTTCGTACTCGCAATTCTCAGTATTCTAAAAATGTTATAATATATATGTTTATATTAAGTTAATAATTTATATTTATAAATATTTAATGCTACGTTTTGTTGAAATTAAATGAGATAGCATATAATTTATTATATGCGGAAATATTTAATAAAATTTATGGAAATGGGAATTACATTCATGGGAAATGCTGAGGAAATTATGCTGCTGCAGCTATGGTCTGTATCGCAAAATATACCCGCGTGCCATGAGACATCCTGATCATCACGCTGTTCATATTTTGGAATATTCCTATTCATTATATTTGGAATGTGATCAATATAATAGCTATTCAGGGTTCCTTAACAAAATTAAAACCTTAAAATATGGAATTTTGTAGCTGCGACACTCGAAAAACTGATCTACGGTGTCAATTTTCACCAAATTCATGTAAGGGTCAACATCTCAAAAACACAATTTCTGGTCATATTTACAATTAAGGAATACCAAAACATCTTTTCATATAATTTCAGTAATTTTTTTGTTTCTGCGTTCCTCAACTGTAACTTGATAAGCGTAAACTTACTTTGATAAGCGTAACTTAATAAGCGTAACTAAGCGTACTTCTCATAGCGTTAGAAAATAAAATACAGGAAACTCCTGAAATCATGTGTTCCTGTGATTTCAAAACATTTCAATTTTGCAATTTTAATTTAGTTTAGTTTTTGAAATATGTGACATCTGCGACAAAAACTCAGTTGATTTAAATAATGCTTTTGTTCTTGATTTAAATGAGCCCAGCCCTGTGGAATATAAATTATTATTACTATTAAAAGAAGAAAAAATAATAAGCCAATGCCATTATTTTGGAGCAATGAGATTCAATACCCGTATCCATAAGTCACAAATAAATAATGCTAATCTAAATTCCAATTTGCAGACGTTTATGGATATGCCTAGTTAGAGATGTCTTTAAATCTAAATGTCCCACAAGGTATAATACAAACACAATTGCGTCGGCAGTATACTTTGTATTAAAATAAACAGTTTTAACTAGTCATCTACCGACACAACCGTACTAAACTCGATGTAAATGAGCACAATTTAAATCAGCACTTAGACCGATAAGAAACGCTTTAAAGCTGTAAAACGGCACTAATGTCGAATTATTGGTCCCTCGTCGACGTACACTTGCAAATTCTGACCAAAAGAATTATAATCAGACACTTTTAATAATGTTGAGTGGACACGTTCTATTGTATTATTGTAGCAAACAGTGTGATATTTTTGAAACATTGTATGGAATTATTTCGTAGTATTTAACAATAAGAAATAGGTAATGTTAATGATTTTCGTCCATCATTCTTGCACCACACATTAACAAAGTATGAATCCGGAAATCGTTATTTACATAACAAGAGCCCTTTTTGTGGACCAAACAAGTACCTATATTTATATAAATATAAAATGTTTCCTAGTTACAAACGTAAACGGTCTTCATTAATGTTTGTAAATCATGAAACCATGCTTCACTTATTAGGTAACATTGTACAATACTACGGAAATTACTAGATTATTTTACGGAATTTAAAAACTCCGAATTGTCGGAATTTTATTTCAAAATTTCGAATTAGCTCAGCGAATATTACATCAAAATTTTAGTTATATCCCGGAATTCAAAAATTCCGAGGTATAACTCAAACTCAAGTAGAAATTCAAAAGCTTTCGTATAACTCGGGATTTTAAGTAGAATATAATATAAGTTGGAATATTGTCGTAAAATTTCAAGTTTTAACACGGATTTTTAAAATTCAGATATATATAAGGCAGAATTTTGAAATTCCGAGATAAAACTTAATATTTGATGTAAAATTCCGAGCTTTAACTCAAAATGATAAAATTTCCAGTTATAAGCACTTTGGAATAAAATTACTACTTCTAAATCGGATTTACATTAGAAATTATCGGATCAAATTAGAAACAAAATTATTAGAATTGTGAATTTCTGTGAAATTGAGAATTAGAGCTGAAATTAAAAAAATACTATTTTCATATCATCATTTTCCATTATTCTTGCAACTGTTTCACATATATAACAATATGCTAGTAAAATATTAAAATAGGTACAAAAAAATTAAAGCGTCAGATTTTCATTTTGCAGATTATAGGGATTACAGGGTAGGGGATTATAGTATAGGTGTCAAAGATTATAGGATTATATTATTGTAATGATATAGTGCATAAGAAATGTGAAAAACACTTTGAAGTGGACCTAATTGCAACGAAAATTATTCTTATTGTAAATGGTTGGCAACACCTTATCAACATACTAAAAATATGCATCCGTTTTGTTGCGCAAAATTTTTTTTGCCTGCTACTTTTAACAACGAAAAAATATCATGTGTGGTATCCAATTATAATAAAGAATATGTTTCTTCCTGGTGGTGCAAAAGCAAGGAGTAAAACAATCAATTCTACATATATTCACCTATTATTGTGGCAGTAGGCTGTTGGACAGCTTTCTCAAACCCACATTTCACGATAGTGTCATCAGCATGCCCTAGTGCAACTACCGTTTCTACTCCCCTTAATGTCATTTTGTATTGGAGCCCTTGGATAAGCCTGGATATTCGTTTCCTTCAAACCACCTTCATTAAAAATAGCCAACGAAAATGGAGATAATTCAAATTTAAATATTTTTTTAGAATTTCCGATTTTTCCACCACCCCCATCTCGGTAAGTATTGATAGTAGAGAAAAAATAATTATTAAAATATTCTTTAAGTACATTAAAATAAAAAAATAGAATTATTAATAGGAATCAGAATTAACCAGAATACAATATTACTTATGCATATCATGCTGGATATATCTGGATTGGGCAATCGAATCTGATCCAAATGGATGATGATCTTTTTGCGGAGGACGCGTCCCTGCCACTACTTCATTTTCTTCGTGAGAAATTCGGTTTAGATATGAATAACGACCGGAACATTGCCGCGCCTAAATCAGGAACAACGATTGATGCCATATTCTCGAGAAATCTACACCATTTAGAATCACGAGCATATGTGTCACACTTCAGTTACCATAAAGCCAATATATACAATACCTCTCTCTCTCTTCTCTCTCTCTCTCTCTCTCTCTCCCTCCCTCTCTCTCTCTCCCTCTCTCGCACTCTCTCAACGAATCGGTAAAGAAGTATTCACTTCTATCACGTGCACTGTGCTGCACGCGGATTTTTTTTAGATGAAGCTATTAACGAAGCACATGTAGGTTGCTCGTGTCGATGTAACCTCATATAGTGATACAATAACTTTACAGCCAATTTCGACCAAATCTTCCTTAGTAACAATCTCGGATCATCCAAAATGGGAAGCCCATTCGCATAGTATTTTAGATATCATGATATTCTTGAAAGCAAAATGCATAACATGAAGGAACACAAAGGGACAACTGTACAGTCACATGTGTACGTATAACTTTCTTATCTGCGCCTACAGCTTTAGATTTTATTGATAAAATAGCTTCATATATCTCATTTTTATTTAACCTATAAAATTTAAAATTTAACATCCGTCTTAATGTTATTTTTATTGTAATTAATTACGATTGTGTGTTGTTTCATATTACTCTGGACAGAGCTAATAAAATAATCATTAATTTTAGAAGCTTGGTTTAGATGAACAGGAATATTTAAATTAGAATTTTTGGTGGATATGCCAAATTCGCTTAAATCTTTCCAAATATTTTTAAAATCGTTATTTATTCGAAATTGCATATATGCCTTCTTTTCAACTTTTATTGCATTATCTGTTAAGTAATAATTTCAATTCCTCTTTAGTTTTTTATATTTCGTAAATGCCTTGTCACAAGTCTCGTCACAATGTAAGTGACCCACGGGGCTTTAAGTTTAACTGTTCTTATAGGGGCATGAATGCTGTATATGTCTAGTACAATTTTGGTAAGTATTTATTCTGGTCAATATGATTTGAGGAATAAATTTGTTGTGAAAATTCCTTGCAATGAAATCAGCTTCAAAATCTAATCGGTTACAATGGCAAAATCTCTATACGTATGTAATCTAGGTTTATATTTTATCTTAGATATTATATTAGATATAAGAAACTAAATCTTGATCAAAAAAAGTAGAACAATCTAAAACGAATACGTTAGTCACTAGTTCCTCAAAGCATATAATTAAAACAATTGCCTTTAAATTGTGCATCGGCTGACCAATAATCTGCTTAAGCATAAAAGTATTTTTAATATATTGCTTAGCGTTTTATATTCATTTTTTAGACGTGCGAGTGTATTTATTTTCAAATCACTAGCACATAAAACATATAAACACATTTTGATGATAGTATTTAGAACGGATTTTATAAATAGTACCTATAGCATAAGTTTTTTTTTATCTAAATACCATCAGTTATTGAAATATTTTCTTCAATTACTGGACATTTAGATTAATCGTCATGGTATCTCTTTATTCAGTCTAATGAGACTTGTGTAGGTCAACAACTAGTTGATATACGGTCATGCACAATCTGAATATATCTCGTAGTTAAAAACTATATAAGCACTACCCGAAATGAATTATTGTGAGCAGAATCCGCGCTAATTTGAAATGTCCGCTTTATATGGGCATTTTAATGTGTGAAGCATGGCCGCCTATGGCATTCTTCCACTTGCTACTCGCACACAATCTCACGAGGAGTTGGATTCCAGTTAATCCATCCCGAGAGAACTATAACATTTATTTGACTGGGAAGCTGGAGGTGCCCTTCGATTTGCCCGCAAAGAGAATTTTTAATTTTATAGGTAGAAGGAATTACACAAATGGGAATCCTGTGCATGATAAGCGGAACTGTTCCTATAAGTAATTTCTCAAACCTTTTCAAATTGTCAAGCATTAATTTGATATTAATTATATGTATATATATATATATATATATATATATATATATATATATATATATATATATATATATATATATATATATATATATATACACATATATATATATATATATATATATATATATATATATATATATATATATATATATATATATATATATATATATATATATATATATATATATATATATATATATATATATATATATATATATATATATATATATATATATATATATATATATATATATATATATATATATATATATATATATATATATATATATATATATATATATATATATATATATATATATATATATATATATATTTATCGAGGCAAAGCCTTACACATAAATTGAAGTTACCCAACAGAAAGTGAATCTGATTGTATATAATTGTGTTTAGATTCGAAATTATATAAAATGAAAATGAAATTATAAGAGTTTCAAGTGAAATTAAATAAATTATATATTTTGAATCAATCTGATTGGCCAGATCATAACATCATAACAAGAAAGAAGTAAGGTAACCAGGAAGTGCAAATGTTTTGAATACGGCATATCCGTAGTAATCAACAACTCAAGAGAGCCTAGTTAAGGCGTTGGATAAAGCAACAGTCACGCTCCTAAGTTTTATAAAATTTGTTATAAATTAATAGTAAATCTAAAGCAATAATATTAAATTTGTGCTAAATAAGCAAGAACACCAGTGTAATAGGTATAGAAGCAGAAATAACTGCAAAAATAAGTGTTTTCGTCGTATTTAACAAATAAGAAGTGGAAGGCTTGGTAGCGTCCCAGCCGCAGAAGAGATTTGTGATTAATATCAAAAGAAAAGGAAATAAGTTTCACAGTAAAGTCAAGTGATAGAAGAATATAAATACAGAAGCAGTAAATTAAAGCATCAATGCACTAATGCTCTAAAATAAAAAAAATTAAAACAAAAAGGTGCGAAATAACACTATATTCTTTATTTTAGAGCATTATATAAGAACTTTTTTGACATGCAAAAAAATTTCAATAGATCTGTGTAAAAATATACGGGTGATAGCATTTAAAAAACTACTCTTTTTAATATATTTATGTGAAAAATTTGACGTTCAATTGTTTTTTTCTTATCACCATTTTAATCAGCGGGAAAAAAGTACAACTATTTACATCTTTAAAGTTGGCGGTTACGTCATAGATATAAACCATATGAATCAAATCAGTATTGCACTAGTCAAATGTGTGTTGACACAACTCGTCCCTGATGTATACAAACTTTACTCGTTCCCAGATGAGAAACGTAAACATAATACATAACCTACAATTTGAATGTTAAAATCATGAATCCTATAAATAGGGGACTGAGCGTGGTTAAAGAAATGTGAGGTTTCCGTCAGAAAAATGGCAGCATAGTGCCCACAAGTTCACTGAAACTGAAGAAAAAGTGAATTCAACTGAAAGATAACAAAATTCTGTCAGTTTTGACACGGTGCAAGGCTACTGCGGGCGTTAGTCAAAAGAAACCGATTAGTTGATCGATATTATCCTCGTTAGAGTTACGATGTATGAAATCGTGCCCTCTTTTTCTTTTTCGTAAAGCAGCTTACAACAACGTTAGTCGGATATATCAACAGTCACATATAATGGAAATTTAATAATACAATGCATACTTAATTTATAACACCGTGTATTGTATAGGCGCGTTGTTTTGTAAAATAAAATGTAATATATCTTAAGACATATTTTTTTAAATGTTGGACCCTCTTAAAACTACCACTATAAGTGAGGGCACTACTACGAAAATAAAAAAAATCATCTTTCTATGTAAGTTAAAAATATATCCAATATTCTGTTAGATTTTGCTGAGTTTTATATAAAAACATGGTTACAATGAAAAAGAATAAATGATATACTGAACCTGAGGCTTTTAACATTTAGACTATTAGGTAAGTCATAGTTTACGCGAAGTAATGAGGCAGTCGGATGCAGAGCAGATAAGCACACAATTTGAAATAGCGGGTTATCAATAATCTCCCTGTTGGATGCCCTTTCCGCTGGCAACCAAGAAATGGCGTAGTAGAATAAAGAAAGGAGAATTGTGAAAGAAGCAGATGAACGTGGCCGGGTGATAAGCGGAAAGCGGATAATATGCAAAAAGCAATTGTCATTATTAAAGGAACGCATTGAGCACTAAAGAAAAAGGGTAGGGGCAATAATCCACATTACGGCTGCTTTGGGATGGAGTGGATTGATAGCAGCAAAATACTATTCTAAACGAATTCTATGATTCTAGATTGAAAAAAGGTAAAAGATAGATAAATATATACAATATTTTTACACTTCTCTAGGATAACCCCATAGTAAATAGTTGCCATTGGTTGAAAAAAATGAAAAGCAAGAATATATACCACAATATATTTACAGCACTGGAGGATACTGGAGGATATTTTCATAGTAAATAAGCCCATCAATCACATTTTTCGTTGCATTTAAACTAGGTTTTTCAAGTCAATTAATTTATCTTATCTATCTTTATTACTACATTTTCAATATAAGAAAAATATTATTTAGGTGGTAGTTTTATAGTTGTAATTTTACCAGCAATTTAAATGGACGTGAATACCATGGTCATTTATTAGACACTCGGTTAAGATTGTAATAAGTAATCATTGTTAAAACTATTTTTTAAGCCATATACAACCAATAACAACTGTGATTACAATAAATCTTATATGACAGATTGGAACGTATAGTCTCCGAGATATGGGCGAAAAACAGAAAAAAGGCAGCTTCTACTAAAAAATGTGTTCCTTCCGTTCCCTCCTTTGATCATTCATTGATTGGGCTAATAACATAGTGATCTGAAAGCTTTTATCATATTTTAAAGGCTTCATGATGGCCTATTCAGAGGTAGACTACGTATATAATGTTTTGGATGGTTGATGAAATAAACTAATGTTGTCAAATGTTGTATTATTAGTTGTGAAAACACATACAAAATATGAATATTTTTCCAAAATATCAGCATAAGCTGTTTCAAAGAGAAAAGTGGATTTCCATAGTGGGAAAGCAAAAGTAAGTAAACCGCTGGCCTCGTGTACCGAGGATCGTGAGTTTGATTCATGCCCAATCCAACATTTTTAATCCGCAAGAATAATTTATTCATATGGACCACCGATAAACTAGGTTACATTTCAATTGGTTTGACATATTTAAATTTGGTTATTACTGAAATCTGAAACCGAGTACCATTGGGAGCTTCTATTGTCGTGTGTAAATTGAACATCAATTTTGAATGCGATTATATGCTTAAATATTATACTTACTGATTTTTGCAATTTTATCCATAGAAATACATTTAATTTAATTAAATGTATTTCACCTGATAAAAATAATTAGTATTGTTGTTAATTAAATGATTTTGTCGAGAAATTTTTCGTTGGTAAGATATAAAATGCTACTGGGTTCACCAATTACTGACACTTAACGGATCTTGTACATAAATAAAGAATAAAGAATACCTATCAGGAAAAATGCTTTCCAAGCAGCTATGGTAAAAAAAGAATTGGTATGGTATGAATTGAATTGGTATGGATGCAGGTAAAGGTGAAGTAGCCCGGAATACTATCTTATTATCCTTCAGAGTATAAGTCAACAGCGTTAAAAGTGGGCAATAAAAGTGTGCCTAAGCTACCTAAGTTTATTTATAAAAAGAAATAAATTAGTGGGTTCGTACCAGGTATCCAAGCTTCTAATCCCGTGGACGCCACTGACCGTTACGCAACTAAGTCAGATGTTTCTCAACTATACTGGATATCGAACTTACTCTCAGAATTTTCTGTAATTTGGTCAAATGAAACAAAAGACAAAAGGTATCGATGTTCTGGTAGATAAAGGGTGTAATGTATACTATCCAACGAAGGTTCCAAGTGAAAAGAAAGTACCTAACTAACCAAAGGGTCTAAATAAACTGTAGATTCCAAGTAAGTGGCGTGACTTGAATTGAAGTCACAAAGAGAGGCGAATAATTGAAGTGAAACTAATACTTGAGGTAAGAAGCCCTGCAAGACACGACTAATAAGTTTACGTACTTACAGGTAGAGGAAAAATATCAGGTTACGTGAACAGAGCTACCTGAATAACTTGCTTAGTGATGTAAAGCGGCTTGAACGTGACCTAGCGAGATTCTTCTCAATCGACACTAGGGACTAATCTTGTGTTCTCTAGAACGTGTCAGAGCCGCACAAGAGATTGCTCGCAGAGAAATAACAGGCAAGACAATCAGAATCTGCATATATAGTAGACAATCACTACTGGCCCCGAAAAACTATAAAATAACAAAAGGGTCAACAGGGGAATGTTACCAAGCACTTGTGAGAGCCTGTCAGATGAATAACATCTGCCTATGCTGGGTCAAAGGACACTCACAATGCAATGCAATGCATAAAGAAGCTGACAAACTGGCCAAGAAGGCAGCCAGCCTGAGAATCCTTGGGCCTGGTCCTTCAAGTACACTACCAATTGCAGCGAAACTCCAATTAATAAAGGAAAACACCCATAAGAAACTTAAGACGTTGTCGGATGAAACAAGTAGCTGTCAGCTGGCCAGAAATCTCTTGAGATATCCCAGCGAAGAGACGGCGAGGAATTATCTGGCAATGTGTAGGGGAAAACTACTATTTGTGACAGAAATCCTAACCGGGCACTGTCGGGTAAGAAAGCACCTCTATAACATGAGACAAAGTGACAGCCATCTGCAGAGGATGTGAACATGAAGATGAAACGGTCGAGCATGTACTTTGTGAATGTTCCGCCGCCGTGTCATCGACCAGAGAATTCTGGTCGAATTCTGGAATTCTGGTTCTTGCGTTCACGCAAGACACGTTCTAGAGAACACAGAAAGAGACAAAAATACGTGGACACGAGGTTAAAAAAATATTTCGCGAGTATATCGGCGAAAAAACGTCCAAAAACATGCATTTAACACGCTTTGAATCTCGAATAACTCGAAAATATCAATATATCGAAAAAACTTTTACACCATTTTTTACTTAAAATTTGTCCTTCTATCCATTTCCGGTAATTTTGAGTGAAAATATTTCTACTCCTGAGAAACTGTGGTCTGATTCACCCTCAGGGTAAAAGCAGATATCGGCGCTATGTCACTTTTGCTCATCCTCGGGGTGTCCCAGAGACACCTCCTTGAACAACGTCCGATCAGTCGGAAATGGCCGCTGGTTTTTAATAACATCTAAAATGGATGAGGATGGAAAATTATATGTAAACGTAGCGCCCGATCTGCGAATAACATATGATTTATACACTACTGGATTCGATTTGAAAAGTGGCGCATTAAGGCCTTATTGCTATATATCAATTTCATATATATCGACCATGTGTGCTATGCCAACGGACACTGACTTTTCCTATAAATGTTAGCCGCTCTAAGCAGTGCTCTTGTAACGAACACCCACAATTTTAAGTACTGGCGAAGGAGTAATATCGTTGGGTGTTAGTGTTAGTCTGATCTAATTTATGAGTGTGCGATATGACAGGTAAATTATACAATGCCGATGTTTTATTTATTGGTGCATGTTCTACTACTTTATACTACGAGGTACTGATATATTTAAAAAAAATGTACTTTTTACAATTAATTGCTGTACATGGTCGGTAAGGAATCTCTAATCCTTTCTGTAACCGAACAAATTTATGTGCAAACCTAAATAACTGTGAAGGAAACAATAAGTTCAGAAATAATAACAATTTCCCAACCCTGTTTTAGGAACCAATATAAGAAAATACAGTTTTTAGTGCTATAATGATATGGACTAAAAAAAATAAGCGCAACCAATCTCGATGTTATTAGCAAATATTTTTAAAAAACTATAAATTTTGTAGTATATCCGATTACCTTTCTGACAAATTTGTCTATGAAATATTTTCCGATGTGTATAAAACTGAAAAAATAATGCCTTTATATAAAAAAAGGAATAAAGACATCGAAAATTACCGATATCTTTATTATACACTATCTCTAAAATTCTGGAAAAAATAGTACGTAGCCAAATAAAATCGTTTACCTATTGTTTAATATAAAATATTGTGTGCGATTATATTATTTCATAAATGGAAAAATACTCAGTCATACTAAATTTTCTTGATAAACTGTATAAAAGCTGAGAAATATTTGTCAATTTGGGATATATAAGAGATGGGAAATATTTATCTGTGCCTTTTTCATGATCTTTGCAACGCATTCGACTTGGTCGATCATGAGTTGTTTTAGAGAGAAAATTAACGACTGGCTGCCTCCTTACATTACTAGGCGAACTCAAATAGAAATCAATTGGACTAGATCTAATAAATAGATGTACATATAGGTGAACCAAAGGTTCATTTTGAGTCCTTCACTATTCCCAATTTTTGCAAATGATTTACCAGAGGTTAATAGTTGTAAAAACTTAACAATGTTTGCTGTTGATAACACTCTTCTTTGCACTGGTCTGTCAAAAACTTACATACGTCCTCTATGCAATATATGATTACCACATTTTTAGTTACTACTACTTAAATATGTTTAAAATGTATAAATTTCACATCTAAGAGCTCCATAATTAGAGAAAACTACTTATTAATGATTGACCACAAATCCATTGAAAAAGTACAGGCAACCAAATGTTTAGGTATTCACATTGACAATAAACTAAATTTGCATATTTGTATAGAAAATGTCTCGAAAAAGATCACTTTGCTCTGCGTTCTACAGGTTAAAGTATATAACAAACAAGAAAGTAATGTTATTATTTTATGATGTCCAATTTGTAACTAGAGTAAGATATGGTATAATTTTTAGGGGATATTCTTGCAATTTTGATAAAATTTTTAAACAACAAAAAAAATTAATGCCGTCCTATAGGCATTCAAAAAGCTAAAACTTCTACCAGTCTCGATTGTATTGCCTCTACCAAGGCCTGATTATATTGCCTCTAAATGTTTTAATCACTTGCCAATGATCATAAACATATTACAAATATTAGGTATTTTAAAACAGAAGTTGAATTAGACCAACAATTAGTAGTATTAGCGAGTATTTTTTGGATTGAATTTAATTGGTAGAGCTGGCCTTTACTGGGTGCAAATCCATGGCAATTCAGAACAAAAAACACCTGTTTTATAAGATTTTCACAATATTTTTATTTTGTCTATGACCGTTGCTTCGTTCCATTTGTTGCTATTTCAAATGGAGTATAAAACTCTCTTATACTCCATCTGAAAAAGCTATTGTTATAGCTAAACAATTGTCATCAACAAAATAAAAATATTGTGAAAAATATTATTCGAATGAAATGTTTTCTGTTAGGAATGGTAGTTTTATGTTGCTTTGTTATTTATCTTATTTTAGTCATGTTACCACGTCGGCAAAAATACAAGAATTGCTGAAATAAAGGATAAACTACCTATTATATAATATATCTCATTTATTTAGAAGACATTACCTGGTGTTAAGAAAAACTGCAATTTAATATTGCGTACCAATATTTGAATTATAGGTATATAGTAGCGCCCAACTTCTTACTCAAGATCTATCAGCAGTCCGTCAAGTACATTGAGAACTATTATGGTATGAACACCAGCGTGCTGTTCGACAACTATGGCAACGCGACAACATAGGAGGAAGAGCCTGTCAGAAGAACATCAATATCTTTTAAATACATTCAAAACTAAATAACTTTTGGCTTAAAGTTTTGCACATATATGAATATGACATAATAAGACATCTTTTGGAGGCACTTCACCTTGGTTGCGATTGATGATACGCTACTGAGCAGTAAGGCCAGTAAATCGCCGGCTTGTTCATGCAGGTGTCTTCTAAGTGAGCGAGAAGGGAAATGAGATTTATATGAGTTGAAGAGGGATAGCGACTGATATGCTATGCCGTGGACTGGAGACCCTAGTTCTATTCACAAGAAATTGTGGCGGTATACAATTTTACACTAAGTATCCTTTTGTATTACATAGTGATGTGATAAACGGTACGGGTTTTCTTTGTAAAATGCCACACAATTTTGTGCTCTAGTTTGTATATCAAACGAAAACACTATATGAAAGAGGGTCTCGCCTACTTATTTGCACGCGCAATGACTAGGCGTGCCTATATAATGCTTTAAATATATAAGGTGAATATTATTCACTTTCAAGTTATTACTTATGATGGCGTCTCCATGGACACCATTAAACTTTTCCTTCCGGAATGAGGTGCTGAGTGGTAAAAGCCACAGAATAACATATGTTAACGTGGGGTTATCCGAGAACCACAATAATGGTGACCTAAATGTATAGTACTCTACCTGCCCCAAACTCATCAAAATAAGACGGTGGAGACGGTCATAAATTATCTGTTTTAATCGGGGTATCGCCCTAAATACTCGCCGAGTACGCTTATTTGCTTCTAGCACATGTCATAGCTTGTGTATGAGAGCGGTGACAGCAATACCGTTAGTGTGTAGAAATGAGTATGAAATATATTTTATACTTGTAATGTTTTATGACCGATTTCGCTTTCTTAATTTGTCTTGAGTTTATCTACACCTTGTAAAACAGGATATATTTATATAAATTCGGCATTGCCCAAGAATCCACCATAGGTATAGTGGATGATTGTGGCCGTGAAAGGAAAGGTAATATATTTATTAATAAATTTTTTATTAATAAGTATTATATATAAGTAATTAGTAAAATATATTATTAAGATAACCAATCTAAAAATTTTGATTAAATTGTATAATTTTATTCTATATGATCAGATCTACGTATATATTATGAATTAAATTAATTATAAAATGAAATTAAAAAGACTGGAAATGCTGGGAGACAGGCCTGCAATTAAATTGATGCAGTTTTCCCTCTTACAACTTCTGGGAAATAAAGTAGTTCTGGAAAATAATAAAGTTTAGAAAGAAAAATAGTTTAATAAGACAGAGGAAAATGGAGCCACCGCCCTGCCTCTCCTGCCGCCTTGCCGCCCTCAATCATTTTCAATATGAAATTTTTATGTATTGATCGAGTTTTTTAGCTGAGTAGGGGTTGATTGAAGAGTGAGGGGATGCAGCCACCGCTGTCACCTCGCCGGACATTGTCGGCCGATGGATTTTTAATATCATTACACACACAAACTCTCCGCGCACGACACATACACCGGCAAAAAATTACTTACAAGGGATTGGATTTAGAAGTTTAAGCTTAGACGTGGCCGGAGAAAAAATTACAAGACACATGTTTCGCCCATGAATTTACGTAATAGTTTTCGGCCAGCAAGATTACTTTCACCAGAAAACAAAGCTTCTCTACGATGTCTCGAATATATAAATGGATAAAAACCTACGCCATGGTTACTTTAGCCAAATTATGTTACGTCAGAATATGAATAATTATAAATTTTTTTCTACGTTCATGCAAAAAACAAAACTTAATTGAACTATTTTTCATGCAAAAACTGGTTCTTTTATTAAGTTTTTATTGCACTCATCTGTCATTTTAAGTTTTTTGACATAAAGATCATGACATGTCACCTAATATCATGATTTAAAATTTTTTAAAAAATGGATTTTGTATGAACGTAGAATAGCTATTTATGTAAACAGATGGGAAAAGGATGCAAAAGGATGCGAGTAAGACGTTTCCTAACGTCAAAGGGTTTTGAAAAGTGTCACTTTACATGTCAAAATTTGAAAATAGTTATTTGTTGTATAAGTGTTTTAGATAGCGTTTTGTCCACGCAAGAAAGTTTAATTTTCTCGAGTGGAAGTTTAATTAAACTCGACAGTTTAATTTTCTTGAGTGGATAAAATGCGACTAAAATACGAATGCTATAAAACGTTTTATCCACAATCGCGTTCATTTATAATCAGATTTAACAAAAAATAATTTGACATTTCTCTCTGACAGCGGCTGTAACGTCAAATATTACTGAAATTAATTAAAAAATACTTGGAAGGTACTGAATGGTTGCTATTTAGTTTCGATTGTTCATAGATTTGGTTTGTAAAAATTTGTTAAGTGTAAGAAAAATGCAAGAAAAGGATTTTGTTTCTAAGAGAATCCTTCAGGAAGCTGAAGAAGCAACTGTCTAATTATTGCCTGCGAAGTGCAGGGAACGTTATGAAAAAATATTTTCCGAATTTAATGAATGGAAAGAAATACAAGGGGTTATGACAAGAAATGAGAATGTTCTGCCATCGTATTTCTTAAATTTGAAGAAGTATGCAATTTCATCCATGTGGTCGAAGTACTCGATGCTGAAGGTCGCTGTAAAGGTACATAAAAACATAGACATTGGAAAATATAGTAAGCAACTCGGCCGAACAGCCTCGTTGGATAATTTCACGTCGCGTGCAATAAAAATGTACTTTTTGCATAAATAGCTATTAACTCGTTAAATTATGCTAATTATATTATTAAGCCCGTCATGTAGTATATTAAAATCGCATACTAACGGCAAGTTCTGATTTTTTAATATGTTATTAGGACTAACAGTAGTGTATATCCAAGTTTGCAGCTTCGAAAGCCCTGTGCTAACTTAGCCGTAGCACTCAAAAAACCGAGAAATATTCGCACTTTATCACATATCTTCTAAACTATGCGTTTGTTCATGAATCATTTTATTACGTATTTTAAAGTAGGTTAAATTTGCTACAATTTGAGACCAGAAGGAGCTCTATAGGTACAATATTTACCAAGATCGCTCGAAAAATTGGCATTATTTTTCCAAAAAAGTGAAATTTTAAGATTGGTCAACTTTCGTCCCCGAAATCGGAGAAAATTTCATAGGGGAAGATAGAGCGAATGTAATTAGCTTTAATTTAAGCACAGAACAACGTCCGAAGGCCAGCAATTTTTTCCAAAAAAATGAAACCCATATTTATATTCACAAGGAATATATATTTAGCCTATTAAGAAAATATATTTACAATGTCATTCAACATTTATGATTATTGATATCTTATGTATAGCATATACAAATATGATATACAGTGACATACAGTGGAGGCTCGTTGGTATTTTCAGAGGGTGGACACAAAAAAATAAATAAAAAATCCAGAATCAGTCCGCAGATATGAAATAATGTAAAATTGCAGTGCGCGAAGAAATTAAAATAACTTATTGTGACTGTAAGTTAACTTTTATCGCTGTCAAAGTGATAATTGCACATTGGCATATGCGATTTTTTATATATGAATTAAATTGTTAGCATAAAAATAACAAACACTCTGAGCAAAAGTAAGCCCAAATTAACATCCTCGCAAAATTTCAATACATTCCGATTTATTTTTTTTAAAGCGCTAAATACGAGTCTTTGTTGATTGGAAATAGTACGGTAAATATTCGATATTTTAGGATTGTAACCATTACTATGAGGTCGTTGTGTCTTTGCAATGGCGATTTCGATTTGTAAGCGATAAGTCTCGTTATAATTGTAGACAGTAAATTATGTGATACACTTAGAATGTCCTTTTTGAGAATAAAAATTCGAACAGTTTTATTGAAACTGGGATTATTTTTACTTAAATTAACGAAACTGTCAACTGGCATCCACGTTTCTTAAAAAAACTGACTAAAGATCCATCAGTGTCAAGTTGGTCGAGGGCTAGGAGCAAGGAAATAGACGCAAACACAATGATTTTTAATTTCGCCTGGATACTGGCCAATCGCAAAGTGCAAATAGAACGAACAATCCTGAAACGTCGATACGCTGATGGCGAATTGCGAGAGTATTAAAATAGTTGAAAGCGTGAAGGCATGCCGTCCTGAATGAGACAGTACACCGCAACGAAGAGCTGATAAGAGCCCAGCGGCGCGCACGGTGATTACCC
>CAXKVY010001260.1:0-18840 GCA_964058915.1 Tetropium fuscum | reverse complement strand
ATATCTTTGACTGGGCGAACGGACTTGGTAACTGTGAATGGAAATCTCAATTCTGACAGATACATCACAGACATTCTTGAAGCACATGTTTTGCCTTATGCCCCCTATATAGAACCCAATTTTTTACTTATGCAAGACAATGCGCGTCCCCACACGAGTCTTATCGTGAGAAATTATCTTGAAGAAGTAGGAATTGATCACATAGACTGGCCAGCCCGTAGCCCCGACCTTAACCCCATTGAACATGTTTGGGATTTTATCGGTCGGCGGTTACGAAGTGAGGGACGACAACACCAAAATTTACAAGAATTGGAAGGACGCCTAGTCGAATTATGGAATGGCCTAGATCAGAACCTAATCAGAACTTTGGTTTTAAGTATGAACCAAAGATGTCGGGAGGTCATTCGCGGAAGGGTTGGAAACACCAGATACTAATTCTCTATTTACTTTTGTTTTGTTTCCTGTTATTCGTTGTTTTATTGATTAAAGCAATCCATTTTTCTAGGTATGTTTTTTGAGTTTTTGTCCTTTTAAGACCTTTTTCTCTTCTAAAACACCTTGCATCTCTCAATAAATTATAAGATATCAAGGAAAACAGAACGCAAAATGAGGCATTGAACCAGTATAATGAGTAATAAATAATGAGCACTTGACAAAAAAGAAAGTTAATAAATTTAATAAAAATCACGTCAACTCAAAAATTGGATATTTTATGAAGTAACAGAGATAAACAAATGAATAAAAACAGAAAATGTAGAAAAAACATGAGGCTTTAAATTGGCTATAATTGCAATAACTTGCAATACCTTGTATAGCCCACAGGACGTTTTGAAATTGCGGAAAAAAACATAACATTTTTATAGCACCTGGTATAATATCAAAATCATTCGTTTTACCAAAACAACTAAGACAGTGATATTCCTAAGAGAAAAACCTACAATTTGAAAAAAAAATCGAGCAAAACGAACAAAAATTGTCGAAAATACATAACGTCAAATTTGAGTTAACTTTTTGGTTGTGCGTTAAATAAGTTGCGCAGTGTATTTTATTATAATATTTGAGACCTTCGAAGGCCTATTAGAATAAATTACGTGAGCAACTCGGTAGACAGATTATCTCGTCACGGAGCGGCGCAACATTATATTTTGACTCATTTATACCAATTTCTTCGTAACATTGGCGACTCCGCCATAATTGTAACAACATTCAATAATTTATAGTATGATCATTTCTGATAAATATACTCGTATAATATCGAAAGTGATGACGAATCTTTTGTATCAGAACCCCGTGTAAGTGGTATACTATCAATGTTGTATTCGTATAAAAACAGAATTTATACTAATAATTATGGATCTAAACAACAGTCATCTCACGAATAACCCGCCTGACTAAAAACCGATCAGTTGCAAGTTGAGTTGGTATATTTGTCTACCGCCATACACATAACTTGGGAAGCATTTGCTTGAAATCTAATACATGCCTTATTCACCCGACTACGACTCATACCTAGTAATTCTGCAGTTCTACGAGTAGGTTGCGACGCGTCAACCTACCTATGGTTGGTGCGCGTTTCACTTAAACGCACCAACGATATCTGATAAATTATATTATTCGAAATGTTAGTTTTACAATTCTTTTCTTTTAGAGTTTTGTTTTTATGGCCTATCACGATATAAGCAAATTTTAGTAATCAAATCCATCAGTTACTTTATTGTGAAAATGTAACATTTTACTAATACCTTTGTATATTTCTCTGCAAAAAAGATAAGAGCACGATAAGCAAAAGATAAGCAGACACAATAAGATAAAAGTTATCTGAAAAAATAGACATCTGTTTAACCCTCTGTATATGTATTTTTTACTTAGTTTTTAGTTTTAGTTAGGTGAGATGAAAGCCAATAAAATTTCCTTTAAGGCGGGGATTTTGTATGTAGGTATATTTTTACCGTCTAACACACTGTGAAAAATGACCTAACTGACCTACTCATTTGAAAAAAATCATTTGTGAGAACTACTTTTCTATTTGCTGTAAATTAAAAAAATATTATCGTTAGAGAGAGTACTAATTGGCGTAAGTAAAATCATTCCCATAAAAGAATGCACTAGCTGCTACTGGACTGTGTATTTATCACAAATCAAAAAATTAATTAATACCAAGTGCAAGTGATTTTAGGTAGTTACTATTAAAGTACGAGTTGTCATAACTTCAGACTTTTAAATCAACTGCTCTGTTACTTTATTCCAGCATCTTCTACTTTCAGCCAACTAACAGAGCTAGTTGCCACAGTTTACCAAGAGCTTTCAATAAACACTTTTCGTTCGATATTACAAGCTTCGGCCATCTTCGGCTTTCCCCGGTCTGCATGATTAAACCATCTCTACTCTACTGCCATCTGTCTCATTTCATTTTGTATTGCGTCGTGAGTGAGTCGTGAGGAAGTCGTGGTGTTTTATGGTTATATAAGTTGTAATTATTTTGTTCCGTTTGGCGAGGAATGCTACAGAGCGAAAAAGACTGACTGGATGAATGGACCAATGACTGATCAGATCTTTGTTTTATATTTTATATTGGAGTGTTTAATTTTGAGTATAGGTTCATTTTTACATTACTTAAATATAATTCTAGTATAAGTATAACAATTAGGCCATTTTTATTTTTATAATTATTATATTCTTTAGTTTTGTATTACTACAATACAAGTAGTGGATATTTATTTTATATATAATATCGTATTTATAAAATTTATCATATTGCAGCAAATAAGTGTTAGTGTTAACTACCACATTCCATTTCCTACAAAGAGAGTCAAGTACTTAGATATTAGAGCAGTTGTGATAAATACCCACTTTCAGCAAACCAACTATAGTTATCATAAAGCAACGGTGTAGTTGTCCCCTATGTTAATGAGATTTTTATTTATTACAAATGAGTTTTCAGTTACCACAATTGTTTTTTTTCTCAGTGCAGATATTCAGACCAGAAGACAAATCATTAGGAAGAATCAACATAATTTGATATTATATATTATCACCGCATTCGCAATGGTTCCCAATAGTGAATGAGATAATTTTCAATGTTCATGAGAACAGAAGAAAAGTTTAAATAAATGCTAAAGTACCTTAATTTCCGCCACAGTTTTAATGCGTCAATGTGTCGCATTTACGACGGAACTAGGTCATGAACATTGAACAATATCTAACTAAAACTATTTCACTCACTAGCGCGGACATCTAGGATAATTTCTACTTTCAGATTAATACTTATTAATTCTCCAATATGTGTACTCAAGTAAAACACAATATATATACATCACGACCTCCATTTTGGCTAAAAGACTCGGCTAAAAAAGGGTCGACTAAAAGACACCACATGTTTAAGGGCTGACTCACAGAGGATTAGCACTTGTCGCGGCCCACTGATTCGCCGTTTTTACTCTTCTAAAAAATCCCACACATAAAAAAATTCCACTATTAAAACTCTAAAAACCTGGTACAATTCCATACATTTATGACAGTTTTACAGCTTTACAAATATTGGATAATTTTGAGGTGTCTAGGTATAATGAAGAAAATACATTAATGACGTAGGAACATTAAAATTACTACAGACAAATAAAGAACTGTATGACAATCCCATATTTAAAAAAAAATATGAGCGAGTCTGCTAGTACTCGAGACTGATATGTAAACATCTCGTATGCGGTAACGGTATGCGGTTTTTTCATAAATATAATTTAAAAAAAAATTGTTTTGTGTATATGTAAAACATATACATACATATTGAATATTAATAAATTTGTTCAAATATTAATAACTCTAGCCACTCTTGCCTCTAAATAAGGAATAAGGTATTTATGAATGATGTATACCGTTTAAATATGGAAATAGTATCATAATAATTGGTTCTAATAGTTCAGCCGAAGATTGCAAATCAGGTCTAACCAAAAATGCTTATTGCAATTTATGAATATCACCCATGAATGCACGCATCCTCTCATCATTAACAAGTCTCGCATATAAATCTTACCTGATTCTACGTAGGCCGAAAATGGCAACACAACTGCTAATAACACCCTTCCATCGGGCTTCAAAGAGTTCTTAATTTGATTTAGCAATTCTAATGGAGTATCGCAGCGGTCGATGAGATTTAGGCACGATATAACGTCGTACTTTCGGTTCAAATACCAGTCTTCAACATCCAGTAACCTAAAACATAATAGATAATACATTTGTTGACCACTTTCAACAAAAAGTTCGGCAAAGGCAATATTTAGCATTATTTTCAATTAGCGGTAACTTTTTTTAAAGTGTACCTTTTTAATGCGGTTTGCATCATGTAAATTATCATTTGTTCTAGATTACGCAATTAAAAACTTTAAAAAAAAATTTAATTATTATTATTATATAGAATGGATAATATAGGAAAATTTTAATAGTCTTTTAGTGCCTTTTTGTTAGATCAACATTTCTCGTCTCTCATTATGGATGGCACATGAGTTAAAATCAGTATCTCCAGACGCTCCAGCCGCCAATTTTTTTATTAAGGTCCTTTGGAATTTTATACAGGGCGATATTTCAAAACCATTGTAATTTGGAAACACGTTAATGGATTTTGATGAGCCTTACGCAGATTATGATTATATATATATATATATATATATATATATATATATATATATATATATATGATGATATTTTCTGTAGATTTTCATTCGTCAGATGCATTTTCCCCCAAATGAGGTTTGTTACATTGTATGTTATGTTTGTTACATTGATTGAATAACAGCATCATTATTCAATCAAGCTCAGCTACTGTTAATTTTAGATAAAAAAGTTACGTATGAAAGTTATAGCCACCGACTTGTAGTATATCGTTAAATATCAACTTAATAAACAGGGTATTCCAAAAATACGTTAGTTCACCAAACTTCTGTTTTCTTAAATAAAACATCCTATTTGTTATTGCGGATTTGATTTTTTTTGACAATAAATCATCTGACGCGTCAGATGGTTGACAAAGACAATTTTTTTCCTAAATTTTGGATTTCAACAACTTTTTTTAACCTTTTAACATTTAACATTATCAGCTTTATAATTATAGTTTAGAATGTTATGGGATGTGCAAAAATATAAACTACAGCATTTATTGATATTTATATATAAATAGTTATCCACTGGCCATTTCTAAACATTATCTAAATCAGTCTGAAGACCCTGACTGTCGAATATGAAACAAGACATATAATTAATAAATAAATTGCAGAATAGAGGTCTACAATGTGAACCTTGAGGCATATCAGAAAATAACAGATTATATTGGAACATAGGTATTGATTCTAACATGTTGTGCACGCGCAGAAAAGAAACTGGTTATCCACTTGATGATAATATTACTAAAGTCAATTGAGCTTAATGTACTAATTAACAGGGCATGGATTGACTCCATAGAACATCTTTTCGTATGTAAGTTATGTAGGTTATTTGAAATTTTTTGAAAGTAAGGTCGGTAAGCAACAGTAATAAGCAGGCAATCAACTGACGAGGCATAAGGTTTATTATTTACTAATTTCATATTGCAGATGGCAAAAATACCTAATCAGAAAAGGAACAAATATTTACCTGCAGCTTTGCCAGATTGAATTATTGTTGTGGTTGACTAAATGAGAATGTTTTTTTTTCTTTGAAATTATAATAAGAAACGATATATTTTTTGTAATGTTTTAAGATTAACCCTGTAATAATTTCGGGACCCTCTTGTTCTACATTTGGTTTCGTACGTGTTGCACAGAGTTCTTTGTTCTGTTCTTTTTCAACTTGATATTATTTTTTTCTACGATGAACCATACAACAACAAAAATTTGTTTTATAAATAGCATACACATAGTCATGGGTAAATTAATATTAACCTATATGCGTTTACAATTATTGAATTAAAATAAAGTGTGTCGAGATGCAGTCACTCATGTCATGTTGAAAAGCCGGACTACTCAACAAAGTAACAAACTATTAAAAACACTTTTCCAGACGTTTATTACGGAAATAAAAACAATTTACAGTTTAAAATGACATGAGAGCCAGTGAATTTACGATAAATATAGCGTATTATCAGGCCATACGAATATATACATAAACAAGTAAACGAGCAGCACGGGGAAAAAGCCATAAACTTATTTTGTTATATAAATCTTATAATGTACGAGGGTTTAATTGCTGGTTGGTACCCCACAGTGCGGGCAGGTACCTTAATTTATTATACCTACGTAATTAATTGCAGGCGATTTCCAATTCCAAAATGAAGTTGCCAGGAAAATATGCTCATAATAATTAACAAAATCGTTGTAGCAACTTGGCAACAATATATATATATATATATATATATATATATATATATATATATATATATATATATATATATATATATATATATATATGTATATATATATATATATATATATATATATATATATATATATATATATATATATATATATATATATATATATATATATATATATATGTATATATATATATATATATATATATATTTTAATAAATAACAAATAATGTCAACTTATCTAATCGTCGATGTATAAATAATTGAAGTGAAGCTTATTTTACGTTAAACCTCCTATGAAATTCAATTTTATATAGGCCTACAATTTGATTTTTGCTTATTTTTGCGTTACGTTTTTTTTTACAAAATATAGAGTGTATATTCCCCTAATAGATAGAATAAAAAAATATAGGAGAATAAATAGTAGAATAAAAAATAACTGCCTAAACTTGTTTGTATTTTTTAATTGTTTTTAGGGAATAATCAGTTTTTATTTGTTATATTTTATGTTTTTTATTTTATTGAAAAATAAAAAATGTATGTAACGTATGTAATGTATGTAACTAATTTAAATACATTAAAAGTAATTACATAAATATTTGTAATAAATACATGTCTTAACGTAAATTTTTAATCCATAAGGGTTTTTCATAAACACAAGAAAAGCAATAAATAATCGGAATAAGCAATATTGCGGAAAATTTCATTTCATATTACTTTTGTCCTTGTAGGTACTGAAAATTAACCACTGTGCCTCTTCTAGGAGCTTACAATTGCTTTCCTATTATTCTGTTAATTAAGAAACAATACCAAAAATACTGCTATAGTTTTAGAATTTTCTAACAAATATTATTTTTTAAACCCCGTCGCAGAACCCCATCTATGATTTTACAATTGTTTTACTATTTTTCCGTTTATTAAGATGTAAGAATAAAACTTTTTCGGAATTTTCTACTAACATTATATTAAAAACTCCACCCAAATACTGCGCCTATGAGCTTAGAATTTGTTCATTCATTATGTATTAGAATTTGGCCCACCTAGAATTGGCAATTTGCCCTCTGTGTATCGGTTGAAGAAGTATCTCGCCTACCATTCGAGAAGTATTCGCCACCATTCGAGGCCGTCAAACATCCATTTAGTGGCAAATAAACAAACATTATTATTATTATTTTTTTTTTTTGGTGCTGGTAAGTCCCCTCTGTCCTCCGACTAGCCCAGAGAGTCCCTCCAGCCTCGTTACTCAACGACCGCTCCCCACGTCCGCGGGGTAAGCGGTCATTGAGGTCGCAATTCATGTGTCCTGAGTAGACGCAACGAGCCAAGTATGACGGCCTTCTGCATCTTCCCAGCGATGACTTCTGCCGATTGACGGCATGCTGGGATGGTTCTTAATTTTGAGAGCAATGATTGTCGCATACCTCCGAGTGAGCCAATAATAAGAACCACAATTTTAACAGAATAACCCGGGTACAGCCTGCGGAGTTCAGAGAGTAAATCTCGATATTTTGTCCGTTTCTCCTCCTCTTTCAAGACAATGTTCTTTTCGGCCGGAGCCGAAAACTCAATACGAACATCGTCTTGAGTTGGTGGTCGAGGAGGACTATGTCAGGCTTATTGGCTTGTATCCGCCTGACAGTGGGGAATGAATAGTTCCAGTATAACCGGGACCTCTCATTCCCCACAACGGACTCAATATCCCCCGGAGCATAGGGCAACACCGGTGTCTGATCTATACCGTACGAGTGCCGTAGGTGGTAATACAGCACTCGTAATGCCGCGTTATGTCGATGGATATAGGCAGAGACCGCATATGCTGGACAAGCGGACAGCAAATGCATAATGGTCTCTGGGGCCCGACGACATGCTCTGCAGCTGACGTCAGGCACTTCTATACCCATCACGCGGCTTCGGTAGACCAGGGTGTTTAATACACCATCTTGGCAAGCTAATATAAAACCTTCGGTCTCTGACTTCAGCCCAGCTGACCTCAAAAAGCTAAAGGTCAGCTTTTGGGATAAGCCTAAGTCTTCTATATTTCTATAGTAGACTCCGTGCAATGGCTTATCCCTGTGCTGCTGAAAACGAAGTGTATTTCCAGCAGCACGAAGGTGGGCTTTCAACCGAGCAGGGTCCAACTCGGTGACAGAGTTTGGATTATTCTGCTCGATGTCGAAGTCGAGACCTAGGCTATTAGCTGCTCTTTGTGCTGCCCTATATATAAAAGCTCCTACGCCAGCTCCTTCATGGTCTTTGACCATGAGGAGTAGGGGGATTATTATTATGATTATTATTATTATTATTATTATTATATATAAGTAGCTATGTTCACTTGACATCATTATTTTTGCATGTAAGTAAACTAATTAGTCGTGTCTTTAAGGGCTTCTTCTTTCTTTCGTGGCCACCACTTCTTTCTTACTTCAAGTCTCCACTTTACATTTTTTTTTACTTGGAACCTTCGTTAGATAGTATACATTGGACCCTGGATTGTCTTATCTGCAGACCATCGATACCGTTCGTTTTATTTGGAACGTTGAACTTGCCTCCGCTGGTGGAATCCTATCGGAAACTTACCCTTAGGATCTGGATGTTAAAAACTGTCAGTGGAGTCCACGGATAATTCGTAGCCTCGATACTCACCGTACGAACCCACTATTTTTTTTATTAAACTGAGCTAGCTTATTTGCTTGTAATTGCATTTATTGCTGATCACACTTTATATATAACAAAATTTTTTAAAATGTCCTTAAAAATAAGTGTCATTCTAAATTTCAAAAGTGAACATATGTATATTGCGATATATAGCAATAAATTTTATATAGTGTGAGTGTATTTTGTCTGACTGAAATTTGTTGGGTATTTTAACTTTGGCAGTAGATTAAGATTTCCTCATTATATCTATGACTGATATTTACTAGGTTTACGATAAACGTTAATTAATTCTAATAACTGACTTTAAAACACCATCGAATATGTAGCGCCGCAGCTTGAATTACTACCGAAGTTGTACGCGAAGCACAGGAGGAATTTACTCTTTTCCCGAAGCATCGTAATATTTCTGTTTAACACATGCAGGTGATGGTCTCGGGTCTAATTAGTGGAATATCTTGATTAAACATCGTAAAGCTGGATCGTAAGATTCAGCTCTAAGAACTCACCTAGAGACTGAGAAGACGATCTGAACCAATCTACTAAGTAACTCTTCTTAATTAACTGGGTGCGCACTTAGTTTTATGGGTTAAGTTTTATTGCACTGAGAACTCAATTAACAAACGGACACGAAACGACTTTAATTACTTCAGATATGGGCGATAACATCGAATCTCTGTACTATTGAAATGGAATGGCACTGCCGTCCGCCTCGGAGACAAGGGCGTTTAAATCTCTTTCTGTATTCCTGAGTAGCCCTTGTAACCTATACGGATTTACTGCCAATAAAATTGATAGTATTTTCATCACTATTTTCATTATAACTTCTAGGTATCTGGTGGCATGCTCAATTAAATCAAGGTTTATTAATCCATTTACAGAGCAAAAAAAGTTAATAAAATAAAAGAATTAGTAAATTGCATTTAAATAATTATATAATTAATATAGGTACATTTATTAAAATGTATCTTGCTCTATACAACATACAGCGACAGCGCCCCTAAAACTCATATTCAAAACTCATTACTGTTACGTTAATAAAATACGTAGTACCTATCATTCTACGTACTCATGAATTATTGATTTATGTACTAGTTTCATTGCTTCTTAATGTAATTTAATTGCGAATATTAAATATGAAAATAACTATACTATAACTGTTGGTTAAAAAGATAACTAGAACTAAAAGATAACTATTGAGAAAGTGGTAGGTCCTACAAAAAAATTAGTAATACCCTTTTTCTATGTACTAGAATTTGTTTATAAAATTTTTTTGTATGAATCATTTTTTGATAAAATGGACGGTTACTTAGATAAAGGCAAAGAAGTGTTTGCGCCGGCGACCATTTTGTTTCTGAAGAGTAGTACCCAAACGCACCATTTTTTAGAGTGCCACCCTCGAAATTATGTTCCTGCAAGGCCAAACGAAGAGATTGAGATCACTCCCACGCTTGCATCATCAAGGAGCCCAATGTACATTTGAGAGCAGACTATTATACCTTTACGTTCCAACCTTGTGGGACATCTAAGTTGAATACAGCCATCTACAGTAGTGGCCCTACATTCGAACCTTGTGGGATACCTGAGTTGAGAGTTGAGATTTAAACATGTCAATTAAATCTTTTATGTATGAACCAAAACTATCGCTTAGGAGATTTTAATATACCTACGTATCTTTCAAATCAATTCATAATCTTGTTTCAGTATTAGCAATTTAGTATTAGTAAATATTTTCTAATAACCATTGTTAGTTGATTTAATATTAGAAATGCAATATTATTATTATTTTCTCTAAGCCACTTACTACTTGACTGCTATTATTGTATTTCTTGATTATTATCCTGTCATCTTATTTAGAGTAGTTATTTAATGGGCTTTCTTCTGAATTTTTATTTTACTGACCGATCTTTATACCTGCATATTACCACCGATAAATCGATCTATCTATGTATTGTTGACAGGCCTGTATTTATTTGTATACAAATAAATTGTTGAAAGTAGCCGGTGTGTTGAATGTTTATTACATCATATTTACAAATACGAATTTAAAGGCTTCTTTTCTAGGTGTACAATATAATATACCGTATATGGTAATAATGGATTTCAAGTTTTTCATACTGTTTTATAATCGGAATACATCTTGTTAGTAATAATAAATAAAAAAAATATATATAACATTTATATTCCATTTCAATCAAATGCGATATTTTTTATAATAGCAGACTTCACATTTGGGATCTATTAGACACTATGAAAATCTGTAAGTAATAAAATAAGTTAAAATTCATTAAATAGACTTGAAATTATTTATAGACTCTATTAAGCACCGCGCCAAAGTTATTTACTGTAAAAAATATTACGGAGGAGGAGTACGGAAAGCCTATTTCAAGGATCATCAGTAACACTAGTGGTCCATTATATATCCTATTAGGAGGAAGGATAATTTATTTGCAGTCGATATTTTATCGCGAAACAGGTGATAACTAATTCTTATGAGGGTTTTAGCAACAGAAACGAACCTACGTTGGTAGGTCTGTATTACATTTAAATCAGGAAATTGGAATAGTATAAGTGTTGATTGAGTTGATTGTATATTGTCAAGGTCACGTATTATTTGAACCCGCCTTTAACACTCTTATTTTTAATTTTAGAGCAAATTGCCATATATGAAAATTTAGTATTTTTTTTGCAGATTTTAAAACAGAAAAACAATTTAACTCGCAAAAGAGATATTCACTGTAACCATGTATTTCTAAATGGAACACCCTGTATATGTTTACGTTTAGTTGTCATTGTGTTGTGATTATCTGTTTTATTAATATTATGAGATTGTTGTTACAAAATGGGTTTTAGTGAAATGGAAAAATATGACATTTTATCAGTATATCTAAAAAATAATAAAAGTAATAAAAGTCTGCCCAACGGGATAGGATGCTTTACGACTATCGTGTAATTCCTAGTAGAAATACATTTAAACATAGAAATACAGTTGGAAAATGGTGTATTTATTTTATTTATCTTCTTGTTTTAATTTTTTGTTGAGAATTTTTTGTTTTACTTTGGAATATATATTTGTTTTATTTATTTTGTTTTTATTTTTTGTCTAGAATTTTTTGTTTTATTTTGGAATATATATTTATTTAATTTTTCCGTTTTCAAGTTTACTTTTCACCGCTACTTAGCTTAGTTTTATACGTATTTATTTATGTTTCTTGTGGGAAATATGACTACTGGCGAACCACCCACAAAAAAATGGTAACGCGCTGAAAGGACTTCATGAGTGGTGTGGAAACTTAAGATTCAATATCAGTTGTGGTGTTTAAAGTATGTATATAAAAAACCTTCTACTTTCGACACCATAAAAAAAATGCCGACGCCCATGGCCAGCACCATGGGTATAGCCGGTCATCTTTTACGAGGGTTCACGAGTACATATAGCCGGTCATCGTTTAAAACCTTTTAGATAGACTGTACAATATATATTAATATATTATTCAACGAGCTGATTAGTAACGCAGGGTGATGGATGAACCGAAGGCGAGAGGCGCAAATTGCCCGAGTTAATAATGGCCATTAATTGCAAATTGAATAATATGATTTGTCCACGACAATTATACATTTTTATCTTAACGAGTTGGTTTTCAGTTCTTAATGTGATTTTGGGAAAAATGTCACTAAAAATAATTTCAATTTTTAAACGTCAATTAGTCATCAGTTGACACGAGTCGGCCGTTATATAGCCACCTTGTTTTTAGTTCTCAATACAAATATTCGGAATGTTGTTGGTGTACGGGTAGCGTGGTAATATATGTAAATCAACTGTAAAGTGTTGTATAATGAAAAACAGGTGTTATTATTCAATTCCATTATATAATGGTTGCATAAATAAAACACTTAAAATATATTATTGAGTTATTATCAAATGATGGCGGACAAAATGTATATTACCTACTGACAAGTGATAAGCCGACGAGCGGAGAAACTATGGCAACCTCACAAATTTTCGGACGATGTTACCAACTGCAGGTACCGTACGTGTACATGCCTTATTCAAAATCTGGCGACGTCAAAACTGTTATACATTGACATCATTGACACTGTGTCTTAATTCACTGATGACATGCAGCGGTTTTTGTTTTAAATCATATGAACAATATTTTGTGCCCAAAACACCTACTTACTCATTTTTTTCTGATGTTCTTTTACTCTTTTATTTTTGAATCAATTATTTTCAGTTACACAGCACAACAGTTCTTAAACTCGGGCGACAATCACCATAAAAAATTTAAATGGCAGAAGAGATCAGAATATACAAAATTTCAAAATATGTCTCGGGATTTAAATCCACTAGTTTTTTACTACTGGGGTTTCATAAATGAGAAGGTATATGTAAAATTAATTACTTTTGGATCAATTATTTTCAGTTACACAGCACACTTAAAATATACTTAAACTCGCGGGCGATAACCACTCTAAAAATTTTAAATGCCAGAAGGCGTCATGTACACAGTTATAAAACACCCTAAAATTACATTTAAAATATAGTAATTATGCAATAGCAACAGCAAGAAAAAAAAATAGTGACAATAACTGAAGACGGGGAATTCTAAGAATCTGGTGTTGGTAACAATGGAACTGAATTTTTCATTAAATTTTGTGAAATATTCACATACTATTGTGAGAAAAACTATATCACATCATCAATATACTATTGCTTATAGTTTTGGATCAGCTTCAGATTAAATTCGAATTATTAACTATTATATTTTAATTAAATAATCCTACAAATTTGTCAGACTCCATCTGTGGACGGTTTGGCCATCTGGTTTTGATCCCAATAGATGACGTTTGCCAAATGTGTATGATGATTAATTCAAATATAGTATAACTATTTAGTCTAAAACTGGTACAAAAGTATAAAGAATAGCAGGTATTTATGATGATATGACATAGGTTTTCTTGCGATAATATACGAATATTTCACAAAATATTGAAAAATTCAATTTTCCATTGCTAACATCGGATTCTTAGAATGCCCCGTCTAAACATGTTTAGAAATATAACATCAATATAAATAGTGAATTTGATGATGTTGTGGAATATCATTTTTAGAAGTCTTAAACAATTTTTCTTATTCTAAATAATTTTAAATAAATCCTCATTATTTAATGCGGTCCTGAGACAATAATTTTCCGAGTATCAGCTCAAACACTGGGTTGCGTATACGCTTATACATAATGTCGCCTCCTGCCACAAAAGTGATAGCAGCATTTAAGTGGGCAGTTAATATTTTATGGCTTATCAATTTTATTGGGTATTTTTATTGCGCTTATAAAAACAAGATATTATTAACGTAATTAACGATAATGGAACAAACACTTGAATTTTCTCCAGTCATTACCGTGTCGAATAAGCCATAAAGTGTAAAATTATTTGTTGTATTAAGGTGGAGCTTGAGATACTTGCGGGGAATGTTCTATTAAAGTCACTCCCACCCTATCCTTTAAGTTTGAATATTCTATTTAACTGCTTTGCATCACCGAAGATACAACGCTATAAGTAAATCAGTTAAATCACAGCACAAGCGTGGAAGATATATGTTATATAATTATATTGTATTTGTACTTACTCATATCCTCTTCGATGGAGCAAGCTTCTCATAGTGTTAGACATCTCTGTAACATAGACATGACTGAAAAGTGGAGCTATATGTGCCGTCACTTCTCCATCACCTGCTCCTAAGTCGAGGAACGTGTCTGCCATCCAACTATCGTCCACTCTAAATAATTTTCTACAGTGTGGCTGGGACAAAACGAACATAGATCCTCGTTGTAGCCACCTAGAAAAATAACACATTTAAAATATTTTAAAGTCTGGGTACATACTTAAACTATATTTAATACAAAATATTAACTATTTAATTTCCCCAAAATAGTTCTTTCGTACTCGCAATTCTCAGTATTCTAAAAATGTTATAATATATATGTTTATATTAAGTTAATAATTTATATTTATAAATATTTAATGCTACGTTTTGTTGAAATTAAATGAGATAGCATATAATTTATTATATGCGGAAATATTTAATAAAATTTATGGAAATGGGAATTACATTCATGGGAAATGCTGAGGAAATTATGCTGCTGCAGCTATGGTCTGTATCGCAAAATATACCCGCGTGCCATGAGACATCCTGATCATCACGCTGTTCATATTTTGGAATATTCCTATTCATTATATTTGGAATGTGATCAATATAATAGCTATTCAGGGTTCCTTAACAAAATTAAAACCTTAAAATATGGAATTTTGTAGCTGCGACACTCGAAAAACTGATCTACGGTGTCAATTTTCACCAAATTCATGTAAGGGTCAACATCTCAAAAACACAATTTCTGGTCATATTTACAATTAAGGAATACCAAAACATCTTTTCATATAATTTCAGTAATTTTTTTGTTTCTGCGTTCCTCAACTGTAACTTGATAAGCGTAAACTTACTTTGATAAGCGTAACTTAATAAGCGTAACTAAGCGTACTTCTCATAGCGTTAGAAAATAAAATACAGGAAACTCCTGAAATCATGTGTTCCTGTGATTTCAAAACATTTCAATTTTGCAATTTTAATTTAGTTTAGTTTTTGAAATATGTGACATCTGCGACAAAAACTCAGTTGATTTAAATAATGCTTTTGTTCTTGATTTAAATGAGCCCAGCCCTGTGGAATATAAATTATTATTACTATTAAAAGAAGAAAAAATAATAAGCCAATGCCATTATTTTGGAGCAATGAGATTCAATACCCGTATCCATAAGTCACAAATAAATAATGCTAATCTAAATTCCAATTTGCAGACGTTTATGGATATGCCTAGTTAGAGATGTCTTTAAATCTAAATGTCCCACAAGGTATAATACAAACACAATTGCGTCGGCAGTATACTTTGTATTAAAATAAACAGTTTTAACTAGTCATCTACCGACACAACCGTACTAAACTCGATGTAAATGAGCACAATTTAAATCAGCACTTAGACCGATAAGAAACGCTTTAAAGCTGTAAAACGGCACTAATGTCGAATTATTGGTCCCTCGTCGACGTACACTTGCAAATTCTGACCAAAAGAATTATAATCAGACACTTTTAATAATGTTGAGTGGACACGTTCTATTGTATTATTGTAGCAAACAGTGTGATATTTTTGAAACATTGTATGGAATTATTTCGTAGTATTTAACAATAAGAAATAGGTAATGTTAATGATTTTCGTCCATCATTCTTGCACCACACATTAACAAAGTATGAATCCGGAAATCGTTATTTACATAACAAGAGCCCTTTTTGTGGACCAAACAAGTACCTATATTTATATAAATATAAAATGTTTCCTAGTTACAAACGTAAACGGTCTTCATTAATGTTTGTAAATCATGAAACCATGCTTCACTTATTAGGTAACATTGTACAATACTACGGAAATTACTAGATTATTTTACGGAATTTAAAAACTCCGAATTGTCGGAATTTTATTTCAAAATTTCGAATTAGCTCAGCGAATATTACATCAAAATTTTAGTTATATCCCGGAATTCAAAAATTCCGAGGTATAACTCAAACTCAAGTAGAAATTCAAAAGCTTTCGTATAACTCGGGATTTTAAGTAGAATATAATATAAGTTGGAATATTGTCGTAAAATTTCAAGTTTTAACACGGATTTTTAAAATTCAGATATATATAAGGCAGAATTTTGAAATTCCGAGATAAAACTTAATATTTGATGTAAAATTCCGAGCTTTAACTCAAAATGATAAAATTTCCAGTTATAAGCACTTTGGAATAAAATTACTACTTCTAAATCGGATTTACATTAGAAATTATCGGATCAAATTAGAAACAAAATTATTAGAATTGTGAATTTCTGTGAAATTGAGAATTAGAGCTGAAATTAAAAAAATACTATTTTCATATCATCATTTTCCATTATTCTTGCAACTGTTTCACATATATAACAATATGCTAGTAAAATATTAAAATAGGTACAAAAAAATTAAAGCGTCAGATTTTCATTTTGCAGATTATAGGGATTACAGGGTAGGGGATTATAGTATAGGTGTCAAAGATTATAGGATTATATTATTGTAATGATATAGTGCATAAGAAATGTGAAAAACACTTTGAAGTGGACCTAATTGCAACGAAAATTATTCTTATTGTAAATGGTTGGCAACACCTTATCAACATACTAAAAATATGCATCCGTTTTGTTGCGCAAAATTTTTTTTGCCTGCTACTTTTAACAACGAAAAAATATCATGTGTGGTATCCAATTATAATAAAGAATATGTTTCTTCCTGGTGGTGCAAAAGCAAGGAGTAAAACAATCAATTCTACATATATTCACCTATTATTGTGGCAGTAGGCTGTTGGACAGCTTTCTCAAACCCACATTTCACGATAGTGTCATCAGCATGCCCTAGTGCAACTACCGTTTCTACTCCCCTTAATGTCATTTTGTATTGGAGCCCTTGGATAAGCCTGGATATTCGTTTCCTTCAAACCACCTTCATTAAAAATAGCCAACGAAAATGGAGATAATTCAAATTTAAATATTTTTTTAGAATTTCCGATTTTTCCACCACCCCCATCTCGGTAAGTATTGATAGTAGAGAAAAAATAATTATTAAAATATTCTTTAAGTACATTAAAATAAAAAAATAGAATTATTAATAGGAATCAGAATTAACCAGAATACAATATTACTTATGCATATCATGCTGGATATATCTGGATTGGGCAATCGAATCTGATCCAAATGGATGATGATCTTTTTGCGGAGGACGCGTCCCTGCCACTACTTCATTTTCTTCGTGAGAAATTCGGTTTAGATATGAATAACGACCGGAACATTGCCGCGCCTAAATCAGGAACAACGATTGATGCCATATTCTCGAGAAATCTACACCATTTAGAATCACGAGCATATGTGTCACACTTCAGTTACCATAAAGCCAATATATACAATACCTCTCTCTCTCTTCTCTCTCTCTCTCTCTCTCTCTCCCTCCCTCTCTCTCTCTCCCTCTCTCGCACTCTCTCAACGAATCGGTAAAGAAGTATTCACTTCTATCACGTGCACTGTGCTGCACGCGGATTTTTTTTAGATGAAGCTATTAACGAAGCACATGTAGGTTGCTCGTGTCGATGTAACCTCATATAGTGATACAATAACTTTACAGCCAATTTCGACCAAATCTTCCTTAGTAACAATCTCGGATCATCCAAAATGGGAAGCCCATTCGCATAGTATTTTAGATATCATGATATTCTTGAAAGCAAAATGCATAACATGAAGGAACACAAAGGGACAACTGTACAGTCACATGTGTACGTATAACTTTCTTATCTGCGCCTACAGCTTTAGATTTTATTGATAAAATAGCTTCATATATCTCATTTTTATTTAACCTATAAAATTTAAAATTTAACATCCGTCTTAATGTTATTTTTATTGTAATTAATTACGATTGTGTGTTGTTTCATATTACTCTGGACAGAGCTAATAAAATAATCATTAATTTTAGAAGCTTGGTTTAGATGAACAGGAATATTTAAATTAGAATTTTTGGTGGATATGCCAAATTCGCTTAAATCTTTCCAAATATTTTTAAAATCGTTATTTATTCGAAATTGCATATATGCCTTCTTTTCAACTTTTATTGCATTATCTGTTAAGTAATAATTTCAATTCCTCTTTAGTTTTTTATATTTCGTAAATGCCTTGTCACAAGTCTCGTCACAATGTAAGTGACCCACGGGGCTTTAAGTTTAACTGTTCTTATAGGGGCATGA